>JAEUBB010000141.1:72755-84028 GCA_018257885.1 Parmelia sp. 050094 | reverse complement strand
CACCAACGATACACAATCCCTCCCCCCTCCCCCCTCCCCCCTCCCCCTCGTTCCATCCAATACCCTGAAACGGCTCCGTCTTCAGCCTTTGTCGATCAAAAACCAACAATCCCACATGACAACGCAACGCCGATCACCTCGAACGGCTCCAGGCTACTCCGGCTCGGCGCCGTCAAAGTCTCGCCACACTTCTATCTATGTACAAGTGTGAGCGGCGAATATATCGACGGAGGAATAGGATAGAGCTCTTGGCATTTGAGGGACAAGATGGGACTTGAGGTTTGGAGATGAGATGCTGGGATATGAGTGGGATGGGATGGGATGGGGAGGGAGATAAGGGTGAGCGGGGAGGGAGGGAGGATGGATGGACGGGTGGATGGGTGCGTGAGGGGAGTATTGAGATGGGAGGGGTGTGTGTATGTTGTCTAGTCGAGGAGTATGATTGAAGAAGAGAAGAGAAGAGAAGGATGGGGTTGAAGTGAAGCAAGGAGGAGAGGAGAGGAGAGGAGATGTTGGTGATAACTGGTAAGACGATGGATGCGATTTACTTACTTATATAAATGCTCAAAAGGCGGAAAGGAAATTCTGCAGATGTAGAGAGAAGAGAAGAGAAGAGAAGAAGACAAGACAAAGGGTCGATATTTGATATAATATGATATGGAACGCACGTTGGAACCGTGGATGGAATGGATGTTGCCCGCGGTTGGCTGGACATGGCATGTAGGAGTGGATTTTGTCGAAGCCAGTACGTACGTACGTACGTAGGACTGGAGAAGATAGTTACCTCGTGCGGAGTAACGGCGTGGAGTGATGTGAAGTGAAGTGAAGTGAAGTGAAGGTGGAAGCAGTCTTCATGGAGAGAAGTGCTGTCGTTGCAAGTGGTATGGATACTCGGTATGAGGAGGCGATCAGATTTTATCAGTGCAGACGTTCGCAAATTCGCTCCGAGGATGGGGGCCGAGTTGAGATGTCATTCATTCAACAGCTAGCTGGCTATCTAAAGGCACGCTTGCACGCATAAGTACATGGAAGCCAGGGGGCACGGACCCTGCTTGTGAAGAGCTCGATAACTATGTGATTCCGCCATGCTCTGTCCTTTCTAGAAGATGCACGTGTATGAGGATGCCATGCCGCCGGATCGCCGTTGAAAATGCACGAGAGGAAGTTAGGAAATTCGTTCGGCTGGGATTGAGAGGAGCCGTATTTGCAGACAAAGCCGAGACAGTTGAGGCTCGAGAATCTGATGGGCTTTCCGAGATCCTTTCTCTTGTCGTTGGTGGCCGAGGCCGTGATAATCGTAAAAGGTGCCAGAGATATGCCGTGTGCCGCTTCAAGAACATGATGATCTTGTACGGAGCAATGCTGTCCGCACACCGTTCTAGCTCCTGTCCCTCCTCCTAGCCGGCGCTTCGGAGCGGCTTCGACCTCCACCAGAACTCTTCTGCATCTTCTTCAGCCTCTTCTCGTGTCTCTTCTTCCTCTCCTCTTGCTGTTCGGCAAGCTCGTGACGATGCTCCTGTACTTCCTGCCACTCCGAGTACGCTCCTTTGATACCCAGAGCCGCGATACCAATCGCAGCCGCGTCTTGGATTCTGGCCTTGTTCTTTCTTTTGCGTGCGTCTTCAGCCGTCATCTCTCCCTTTGCGACTTCCATATGGCGCTTGTCGCGAGCTTCCATGGACGAATAAACACTGTGGGCGGCATGGATGGTGGCCACAGCGGCGAGGCCAGCGGTCAGATACTCCTTGCCCTTCATTTTCTTGGTACGGCGCTCGTCTTCGGAAGAGGAGCACGAAACGTCTGATGAACTCGAGGAGCTGTTGTCCTTCTTCTTGCCCTCGCCTCCCTTGCGTGATCCAACCTCACTTCGATTGTCTCGGCGTGCCACTTGTTGCCCACCCCCGCGCTCACTGCCCCCATCTCGATCTCCGTTTTGGAGGTAACCGGCGGGTTTGTATCGTGCGGGCGTGCGATCATCCTCATAGCCCCTAGATTGGCCGCGGTTGCGATTCACCCGTCGACGGTAGTATCCATCATCACTGCTCGACGAGGATGTGGAGGGCGAGCGCCTCCTGCGAGAGCGAGAACGCCCTTTGTCGCGATTGCTGCCTGCGGCTGCACCTGCAGCCCCTCCTAGACCGAGTGCGATGAGTGCTTTTTCTCCCAGAGATTTACGCCGTTCGCGGGGTCGAGGAGAGACGGAAGACTCCGAGTCGGAATAATCACGGCGACTTCCTAGTACAGAGTCGGTCTTGGTTTATGAAAGGAGTGCTGGTGGGAGATATTATCGGCTTACCTCGTCGCATATCACCGCGGCCACCATTCCAGCCATCTCTGCCCATGGACTTTGCACGGTCTTTATTCGGACCTTTGTAGACGTATCGCTCCTCTACCACATCATCATAATCACGACGGGAGCGACGTCGGTCGTCAGTGCGGGGGCTCCTCCTGCGAGTGGGCTCGGTGTAATTCCGTCTCGGTGGAGCGTCATAGTCGATTTCTTCGTCGGTCTCCGATTCGTAGCCGCCGCCTTGGGAGCGTCTGCTCTCGCGCATTTTCTTGACTTTTTGTATGCCCTGTTTGGTCTTGTCCTTCAGCGGATCGTAAACTTTGTCGTAGTGTTCGGCGACTAAAGGCACACCTTCCATGGCAAGTTCAGCAAAATCCTCCATTTTTGAATAATGTTACACAGAATGTCCACAGTTCAAAACAGCGGCGAAATGAGGTGATGTTATTAGGAAAGTGAAGGGAAAGGAAATGTCACACTTTTGAGACCAAGAGCCAATGCAGTCTCAGCCATGGTGATGGATTATTCGTCGGGTTCGCAGATGCAAGGGCGCGAGAAGACGAGAAGGCTATCCACGCCAAGGAGGCCAAGGAGGCCAAGGAGGGGAGGAGGGGAGTTGACTGTGGAAGCGGCAGAAGCGGTACGTACAAAGCTTGGTTGCTTTTTGGAAGTTGGTGTCCTTTTTTTTTATTTGAACAAACGGCGCATCTCGATTTAAGTTGGAATCATCTCACAGTTCACAATCTCATTTTCCTCGGGCAATCAGGATCATCCGAGGGAAAAGTGAGGACGTCATCTGACATATTTTGTATCTTGCAATGTCCAATGAATTAATTAATCGATTGGTCTTGATCTTTTGAGGGGAATAGGAGGAACAGGCGGTCACTGGATTTATGAGTTGTTCGTTTTTCACACTGAACTTGATTCGCCTAAGCGTCGCTTCTGTACACCAACCTGCCTCCCCGCTTCTCCCTCAAGTACGCACAGACTACAGTGCACCAGACTACTGACTACCAGTGTGGGGACAACGCAGGCAAATTCAAATTCCAATCCACCCGCTACGCTAGCTTCGTTTCATCTAGTTCCATTCACATTTCGCCACTTCAGGGGTCAAGGGGATTAATATTACTCTCGGTTCTCGCCCTCTCGGTAGCCCCGGGCTTGGCATAGAGTAAACGTGTACTAAGCTACCTTTACTCTACCTTACTAGCACAACACGCACAGTCTTTCCAGCCAAGAGACATCGGAGAATAGCACAAATCGACTGTCATATCAGGCGCACATTTTCGACACATGGCTTCATGACCAATGTTATCCAGTCGTGAGAATGGCCCCTCACAATTCAAAGTATTTCTGGTAGCCACACCATGAGGTACGTCATGCATGCTACCACCGCAGATGCCTCCGCCGTGCCCATGCTGTCTCCTCTCCAAACGCCGCCATTCAAGCCCATGTACTCAATCTCATCTTCGGAGCATACTTCCTCTTGATACTGTTATATACACATCCCTTCACACCTCATGCACCCTGACGCCTTATTTTCCCATACTTCCCAAAATGTCCTGCCCATCCGCTCTCGTCTCAATCGTCCTGAACTTATCTCCACTGCCCTCGCCCTTCTCAGCTCTCACATACGCCGCCTCACTCCTGTCAGTCAGTAACTTCAGGTCCGCCTCACTCAGAACGTCCGCCCCCTCGCCGGGATCATAATTCTCAAAATCCTCATTGGCCAGAATCTGCTGCAATTCCGTATACTCGTCTTCTCCCTTCCCTTTGGGCCGGCGGTCAAGTATGCTTCTGAACTTGTCTTTCTGAATCACCAGCTTTTCAAGCCGCCGCTTGCCGTCTGCCTTTTCCAGCAGAGTTTGCTCCACAGTGCCTTTGGTCGCCAGGCGGTAGATGATGACCGGTCGTGTCTGCCCGATGCGATGGGCCCGGTCCTGTGCTTGCAAGTCCTGTTGCGGGTTCCAGTCACTGTCGAAAAGAATGACCGTGTCCGCCGATGTGAGGTTGATGCCTTGGCCTCCAGCACGAGTACTGAGAAGAAAGAGCTTATGATCAGGCTTGGTATTGAAGGCTTCAATCTGCTCGGCTCGGTCTTCAGCTTTGACAGCCCCGTCGATGCGACAGACAGACCAGCCACGTAAGGTTGTCGCCCATTCCTCGAGGATGTCGAGCTGTTTGGAGAATTGAGAGAAGAGGATAATCTTGTGGCCTTTGGCGAACAAGTGAGGGACTAGGCGGTCGAGCATGACCATTTTGCCGGACTCGCTGACCAGGCTTTCATCTGGGTCAGCATCTGCAGCCCACGGCCAGGAGAAGTGATGGGGGCTGTTGCAAGCCAAGCGGAGCTGCATGACGGGATTCTGGAGCTTCTTTTGGCTAACTTCTTTCCTCGCTTGCGCAAGCGTCGACTCTCGGTCACGCTTCACTTGCTCTTCCTCGTCCACCTCTTCACTCTCACTGCTCTGCTCTATCTGCTTGAAATACTCACTGTCGCTCACTTCAGCGTAGTTCTGACGCCTGTTACTGCGACCGGATCTGATACTGCTCGCTGGTGTCGAGCCTCTCGATGACTTGGCGCTCTTGTTCGGCGTGGATGTTCCACTTCCGCTCTTGCGCTTTTTGCCTTTCATTTCGCTGACTCGTGAACTCTCGAGCTTCTCGCCAATCCTCTCGATAGCCTTCTCTTCCAGGTGGGACCGAATTTCATTGTCTTTGATTTTGCGGTACAATTCCTTCTGGGCTGGAGTCATTGGCGCATACAGGATGTACTCTCGCTTTTTGGGCAGATTTGTCTCCACGTCGTTCTTCACTCTGCGAAGTAGAAACGGCTTGAGAATCGCGTGTAACGAGGCCACGGTTCTTTGCTGCCGCTCCTTCGACATGAACTGCTTGTGGCCGTCCTTGTCTTGCACGTCGGAAAAGTCGAACATGCTCTCAAAGTGTTCCAGATCGGAGAAAGCCTCAGGCAGGAGGAAGTTCAGTAGGGACCAAAGCTCTGTGAGGTTATTCTGAAGAGGAGTTCCCGTCAGAATGAGCCGACTCTCTGATGGGTACTGCTTGAGCTCTTTGACAAGCTTGCAATTGAAGTTCTTCAACCGGTGACCCTCGTCCTGTTGGTCATTAGCGTTGGGAATGACACACAGCGGGCTAGGTACTCACCACGACGATGAATTTCCATGGATAGTTCGCAAGATATTTCTTATCCCGCATACAAATCTCATAGCTCGTACAAACAACGGGGAATTTCGCACCCTTTGAGTCGCCCTTCAACTGCTGCCGTCGTATCTGACCCCGCACTTGCGGTGTTCCATGATACATCACGACAGGAATTTTTGGAGTCCAGAAACCAAACTCCTTGACCCAATTGTTCACCGTACTCAACGGCCCTAGGATCAAGAAGGGCCCGTTCGTCCCATTCTCCCGTAAAAAAGCCAGGAATGAGATTAGCTGGACGGTCTTCCCAAGGCCCATTTCGTCAGCCAGAATCCCGTTCAATCCGATCTGGTAAAGGCAAGTCAACCACGTCAACCCCTCGAGCTGATAGTCCCTCATTTTCCCACCCGACACCAGTTTCGGCTGCGCGGACCTTTCGACCTTCCTCGCGTCGAGAGCCTGTTTCAATTGATCCATCACCGTAGACGAGAAGCCTTGACTCCGGCTCAAGAACCAGTCGAGATCCTTCATGTAGCTTGGATCCTGCCCGTCTTTCCGCCACCTCGCTTCATCGACCTCTTTTCGTTCCTTTTCTTCACGCTTGCTCTGTTTGCGCAATCGATCTTCCTCCTCGCGCATCCTTTCGACTTTGGGGTCGTAGGCATCGTCGGCGGCTGAGGGGGGCGAGGAGGGAGGGCTGGATGCAGGGGAGGCGAGCTCGTCTGGTGAGCCGGGCGTCATTGGTGTGGAGCTCATGGCAGCGAGAGGAGTGGTGACCGTTGGGCTCGAGTAATGAAGGGAGGAGGCTTGACAGAGAATACTGCGAGATCAAGCGGCGCGCGGCGACCAGAACGTAGACCTGACGCGCAGTGGGTATGCTTGTACTTTTATGAAGGAGTTCGAGAGGGTATAGATGTCTCCGAGTGACGTGATTCAGGGGTGAATAATGCGAGAAAAGGCAATTGGGTAAGATTTGCCACCGGGACGTGATATATTCTGTCCTAGTCTCTGTTCTTCAGACGCAAAGGGTAGACTGGACGTGCACTCTGATTCTTCAAGTAGGAGTCGCAGAAGCAGAGCCAGGGAAGTGAATGTATAGAGGCGCGTAGCCAACGAACGTGGGCGAGGAATCGGTACCTGAGAGGAGAAGCGCCCCGAACATGATGATGTCAAAATCTGAGATCGACGCGACGCGATCTAGATGGACTATACTTGGTGTAGGACGAAATCTTGATCGAAGGACCGTGTCTACAAGATGACCAGTGAGAATAATTACTCAGGCACGTTAGGCCAAAGAAGTAGCAATGGTAGTTTGGAGCACAGAACATGAATTGTGTCCTTTGATCTACTTAAAACCTTTGCTCTCGTTTCCTACACGCTTGCTCTATGCAGTGACCGGTCTTTACGTTTTCGGAAGCAGCACAGCTATCGGGTTACAATGGCTGCTCGCGGGGTAAAGGGTATAATTGATTCATCTGGCATGCTGTGAGATCCTATGTACCGAATCAATCCTCACAGAAATGGATATCTTGCATGAGCTTTCCGCCGTCCTCCGTTCAATTTGTCAAGCATCACAAGCCCTTCACTCTGAAGACACTTAATTCCACTTTCTCCTTTGCATGTCACCGTTTCATGGCTCTCTCTGTCTTGGACACGTCTCAAATGTACTTTGTGCCATACCAGACCCCACGATAGAAACGTTCGTCTGCCTGATATCAATGAGAAAGGACAACCCGAATCTCCCGAATACGCTCAGATTGGAGCAGAGCAGTCACTCTATCGATACTGCAGAAATCATGTAGTAGCCTCTTCGAAACATCGTGCACCCCCCTGATAGGATTTTAGGTGTCAAAGCCCTCTCGAGTTGCACTCTGCTTCCATCTCTTTGTTGACTAAGTCTCCATTCTCAATACCACCATCCCCTTGCAGACCAGATACTCCTGCATTTGCGGTTGCACTGTCTTGGCGTTTGTGATTCATCCGCGCTGTAGGCAAACCTTTAGCCGCTGGAAGGTGTGATCCCATAAACCAAGAATGCTCCTCTCGTGGGTTAGGAGGGCCGCTTGCCTTCAGGAGTGCATTGTTGATTGCTCGTCGATGTGCACTTTTTGAGACGTTGAGCTGTTCTTGTAATGCTGGAAGGCTAGATTGTGGTACGCACATTCGACCTGGATTGCCGGCATTCACTCGATATGACTGGATGGGCACCTTGGATAGTGGTGCTGCAGGAGAGTGCTGCGCGATCAGAGCGTGGGCAGGAGTGGGGCGATGTTGGGACAGCTTGTGTTGCTGTTCTAGCTCGACACGAGAATCAGGTGGACCCGAGGCTTCTTGAGAGGATGCAAACAGTGGCCCCTCTGAAGGACTGGATGGAGTTTGAGCAGCGATGTGTGAAATCCTCGCCTTAGACTTGCTCTGCGCATCTCTTGCTTTGGTTCCATTTGCAGCGTTCGATATGGACGGGACATTCCAACTACTGTCAGCTAGCGCAGGATCGAACCCGCAGTATCTGAGATATGCTCTGGCTTTCTTCAGCTCCACGAGAGTTGTCTGGAGATGGTCGTTCTCGTGATTGACCTCGTAAAGACCTTCCTCCACCATCTGATGGAATGCCGATTGTGACAAATGAGTGCCTTGTAGGAGGACATCGTTTGTCTGCTCCTGTAGTCTTTGCTGGTTCGCCTCCTCTCTAGCTACTCGATCTTGGCGTTGGACAAGAAGCTCGACCAGCCTATCTTTCTGAGCGTCATTAAGTCGTAGCTGATGCATGACTTGCGATACATCTGGGTAAAGCTCTGCAATGGCATCTGCAAGGTCCAGCTTGTGTGCGATGTTAAGATCATCCCAAGCAGGAGACTCCGAAATCCTGGCCGTCCTGGCGAGTATGGCAGCTGCAT
This sequence comes from Parmelia sp. 050094, assembly GCA_018257885.1. NCBI lineage: Eukaryota > Fungi > Ascomycota > Lecanoromycetes > Lecanorales > Parmeliaceae > Parmelia > Parmelia sp. 050094. Next base: position 75,685 of record JAEUBB010000141.1, on the reverse strand, counting down.
CTTCTTCGTCACTTGATTCCATTTCCAGCATGATTCTGTCCGAGTCGCTCATACGGCCAGCTTGCTCCATAAGTGCCATGTTACTTACCCATATCGGGTTACGTGGTCCGTTGTCGGTAGACTCTCCGTACATGTCCGAGAGTGTTCTGCTGTGAGGTCGTTTCTCCACCGCAACTGATGTCTGCGTAACGTATGGGGAGCCCCGACGTTTGTGGTCTGTGGTATTTGATGTCATGGCTGGGAGGCCCTCTGGGAGATCGATCTCTTCCAAGGAATCTGAATTCCGGCTCTGCAGTCCCGACGAATGAGAGTTGAGGTCAATAGTAATTTTACCTCCGTTGTGCGCATAATCGGGATGATCGAGCGTGGGAAAAGCAGCAGGCGGGAGGTTGGGATTGAATTCTGTCACTTCACCTCGATACGCGGATCGTTTGGCTCTGGGCTTTTTGGGTTTTGGCGAAGCGTAGATTTCCTCCTCCAGTTCAGAACTTTCCTCTGATTCTTCATGTGACCCTTGTTGAACAGGAGAAGTAATATCATCCACATCTTCAAATCTCCTAGGAGTCTTGATTTTCTTTCGATTGCGCAGATGAGGTCCTCTTGGCGACATCCTGAAACTAACGACACTATGTCACCTTTCGAGCTTTGAAGAGGAGCCAGGCATGGCAACTCGCACGAGGAAGCAGCACCGAATGCTTTAATACCAAAGCAGATGATTATTTTAAGTTGGTGTGAAAGCAGTGTCATGGGTGTTGTAAGGAAGGAGCTATGTCAGATTGTGTTAAATCTGCTGGGTAAAGATGCAGGTACTACCACCCTCGCAAGAAGTCTGGGTGTCACAAGGGACAAGTGAGTTGTGATGATGAAGAAAGCTGATAGTCACTCACTCCACTGCTGTGAATGGCCAAAAGGTCATCACTAAATCATCTATACAAGGGTATCACAACTCCACGCTGAATTTTATCACATGATCAACCCTCATGACATTCGTCTGTCCTGGAATGGAGCAGAGCCATCCCTCATTTCAAATCGTCCGTGGTCCAGATGTAAGTTTCCTCCATCCAGCTCCATATCATCATCATTAGTGTCATCGAACCTTCTTTTCGACCTTTTGCTCGCCTCAGTATCACCTCCCGTGTCGAGACCTGTGGATCCAAGACCTCCAGAGACACCAAGCGATCTATTGTCCGCCTGCACGACATCGCGTTTTGCCTTCAAGATGATCTCGTATGTCAAAAGGAGGTTCCTCAGTGAGTCGTCAAATGCAACAGCGAACCGTTGAGCCTGGACGATCTGTATCGCTTTGATCAGGTCCGTGGCGTACATAGCCATGATGTATGCCGTCACAAGCGTAGCTGAGCGCTCATTCCCGCTCTCGCAAAAAACCAGGACCTTACCAGGCGTGGATGTCAGATCAGCTTGCCCACTAGTTGCTGCTTGTGTGCGCCTGACTTGATGTTGCCGGTACATTGTCGATAGATGCGAATTGATGGCTTCGATTGCCTTTGGAAAGGCTGCAATCAACTCTTGATTCCCGGCTACGTCAATCATCTTTATGTCAATCCCAAGCTCTTGCGCTGCTTTTGATCCAAGAAGCTGTGCTTGGGCGGACATGGTGTTGCGTACTGCTATGACCATCGTAATCCCTTCTCTTTGTAGGAAATTCCGATCTTTCGCAGCCGACATTGGTCCGAGGTAGAGGAACGGTAAAATCTGCTGAGCCATTCTCCTTTGTTCGTACTTCCATTCCAGCATGTCTATTAATACTTCAGCTCAAGGTCTAGGAGGATTTCAAGTAGGGACTCACTGTTGATCGTCATGAAATTACCGTATGTGACCGTTTGGAGGAACTCTGCATTTTTGAAGCCGCTCGACTCAAAATCGTAGGATGCGTCCTCAACCACATGGAGATCCGGTATCCCATAGGAGTTTAGAGTGGGAGGTGGGACGATGATTCGTGGTGGTGAAGGTACTCGAAAACTCCAACTCTGTGCTGGAGCGTGAGGCATTCCTCTATTTGCTGGCAATGTAGGCATGATGAGAGAAAACGGATGAGCCCAAGTTGGACCATCAAGTGAGATGGAAATACGGGTGGAAATCTTGCATAAAAGTGAGGCTTAAATTGGGAAGAGGCAGTAAGAATAAGGATAAGACACGCCACGAGTCCGCGGGCTGAGAGTGCGACTGTGGCGGGGACGTGAGTTGAGAGGCATTACGAAGCCGACATGGTTGACCCTCGGGGTCGTAGTGGGAAGGTGGAAGTGTCAATGGAGAGTGAGATTGGTGTTGAGTGGGCAGCAGCGTTTGCTGCTTGCAATGCCAATATGGCCATCAAGCAACCATAACAGATCTGACATCATACTCTCAACATAGTGATGCACTGATACTGAGACGGCAATTACTGTGGAAGCTTCCTTTACTCGATTGACGGTATTCGTTAAGAATTTTGCTCACACCGCCGATAGAGGTCGTAGATTGCATGAGAAAAGTTATGCAAGGTACTTGTATTAGCGTGTGCAGAAAACGTTACAATCCTTGGCACTAAGAAAAACGCACACACACAACCAAGAATAGGTGTGAAACATCGATTCCTCTCTCTACACCTCAATACTACTGCTCTCAGTACTTGAAATCGTATACTTCTTACTTAGCCGTCTNTGAAGAAGTTTAAACCCTAATAGCGCAGGCGAAGGCCTTGATAACTATCGACCAGCGTATTATTATAATTGATTAGAAGATTTAATTTAATTAATAGATATTCGTCTAGTCTAGCTATTTTTTTAAATCTTTCTATATATTGTTCTGAATAGTATGCGTACGATCCTGAATCGAATCATAAATGGGAGGAGGGAGGCTAAATAGGTATTGCGGGTAGAATTGCGACCGTGAGTGATACCAATACGGAATCAGCTAACCGAGGTATACTGAAG
>JAEUBB010000141.1:59720-72749 GCA_018257885.1 Parmelia sp. 050094 | reverse complement strand
AAACTACGAGGAGGCAGTGGTATTGAGGTATAGAGAGAGGAGTCGACGTTATATATCTATTCTTAATTGTGTGTGTGCGTTTTTCTCAATGCCAAGGATTGTAACGTTTTCTGCACACGCTAATACGCTACTCGTAAGTTATACTTGTTCATTACTCTGCCACTTTGCCCGCACTGCTCCGAAAGCTCCCCGACCGTTTCCCAAATCCTTCTTCAAGCATCTGCAAATGACTATCCTTCCTCAAGCACGAAGCCTGTGGAACTTGACCAGAGGTAACAAGTAAAGAGAAGTGATCCAGAAGTTCCACATATACCACGTCTTCTTATCAGATACAATGTCTCGAAAGATCAGTACCCGGAGGGCGACAACGCTGCCGAGTAACGCTGGCATTATCCACCCGTACATGTCAAGATCCCAGAATCCGGGACACGCGACCGACCAGAACATGACTGGTACAGCGATCGTCCATCGCGCGGTCCAGTCGCCGAGTACCAGGGGCAGGGTTCCTCTATCCCTTGCTCGGTCTCCTTCTTGATCTGCCTAGGATCCGATTAGTGAAACTGGTCTATCGCCCATCGCGATTGTGGAAGACTCACCATGTCTTGCATCTGCAATGTGCTGAAAACTATTCCACCAATGATGGCTAGCCATCGGTAGGCTGTTTCGTTCAAGGAGTATTGGTCCTGACCGCAGGCTACCCGTGTGGCTCCAGCGCTGTAGCAGATAAAGCCTGCTGCGTTGATGAGATTACGAACCACGAAGTTCTCATCGGCGCCGCCAAGATCATTGTACATGTATGAGAGCGTGTTCATGACGACGATTTCCTCCATGCCGCCAGTGTAAAAGGTAATGAGGACGCCTATGGGAAGGACGGCGAGGAGCAGACGTCTCGCTTGGCAAGCAGTTAATCTTCCAGACGGGATTGGACGCCATGCTTTGTTGATCGAGTCTTCAATGATGGAGTTTGGCAGACGCTGGTTCGCCAGATCAAATATGAGGACGTTAATCCAGGTCCAAAGAAGTACCAGCGGTATCCGCTTGAGGATATGGGTAGCGTTTGGTGAGTTGTTTGAGGTAAGCATCGGCCCGGAAAGAGCACTGCAGATCCCAAACGCTGTTTCTGGAAAGACAATTGACTTGAGATCATTGCGCGTGACGAGCCATATTGTATGAACATCGTATAGAAAATGGATTTGACTCTGGCCTTCCTGCTGCTTGTCGTCAATCTTCATTTTGTCCTCCATCTGCTTTGCGTGATGTTGAGATGACGCGAGTTCTATGATTGATGTTTAGAAGAGACGATGAGATGACGCAAAATCTGTGATCGATGTCTGCAAAAGATGGCTGATGAGATGACGCAATTTATGTGAGTGATGTGTGAAAGATATGGTGGGCTTTATATCGACCAACATCGTTCTGTGGTCACGGGAAAAGGGAGAGATATCTCCTGGCCGAGGTCGGTCATGGTCGGCGGAAGGATTCTCTATCTTGCGCAACTGGTTAGCTATCACGGCGAGGAAAGTGACCCTTTCATGGCAAGGACTGGAGCCGTTCCGCATCGAGGAAGGACCCGTGAATGATTGCGCACTTTCTGCTAAACTTGACGAATGGATCGGTTCATCTATCCAGAAGGATCGAAGGATGGATTGAAAGATTTAACGACAGTTTTTGGAAGCGAGACACAGTAGCGCTGACGCAACAGAAAAGAGTCAATTTGATACGATTACACTTTGGCACAAGCTATATGGCTCCCCACGGGCGGCAAGAGGCAACGTGCACGACTGCACCGGAAATGCCGGGGAGAAAGCCGGCATATACCAGCCCGTCAGCCTGAGCGGGCGAGGATAATGCAAACAGCTCACTTGTTGACGTGGCAGGCATATTCTGGAGCGGATGCCAGAGCCAAGGCTTCGGACATGATATTTTCTGTGGGGACAGGGACAGGGACAGGGACAGGGAAGGTAATGCTCGCTGGTCTGTGCCGGCGTTACACGTGCGTGATCTTGCTTCAGATGGACCTGAATCCCGTTACCAGTTACCACTTACCAACTCCTCGGATCCTAGGGATCTCAATCGCCCGCGCTTATTTAGCGCTGGAATCCTACTGAGCTTACCTCACCTCACAAATCCTGGACACAGGTAAGCAGACATCCATCCAAATGCTTTGCTTCCTCACTGTCCGCCGATATTTCACGTTTGATTAAAATCTTACTTGTCAGCTTCGATGTAACAGCAGGACACGGCTCATCGTTACCAAATTCGCCTTTCGCCTCTTTCGAAAGAGGGGCCAACGTGCAGGACATTTAGTATTTAGGTCGCTTTAGCTGCATGAACGACTTCTGATCCACATGAACCACACTAACGTCGGATTTCGCATCGCTACTGCCTTCATTGCCACGTATCTAGCTCTCTTCTAGCAGCTACCTCACCCCTAACGCTGCACCGAGGAATGTCTTCGGCCTTCTCATACTCTTCTCCGTCCGAGAACTCAGTCTGTGGCCGCCTGACCATGGGAGCCTCTACCTTTCCTATAAGCTAACAAGCGCCTTCTGTCTCCCTCAACCTCAAGCAATTATGTATCACCTCAGCTCAGTCTCGTGCGGCATTGCGGCCAGCCTAGGTGTAATCTCACACATTTCGTATTTTGTCCGCGGTGAACACCATCAGCACACTCTACAGTTCCTTCAGATCTTGTTCTACAGCTTTCTCCCTTTATCTTTCACCCTCGCTAGACTCTTGCAGGTACAATATGCCCAGGCCATACAGTTGGCTGCTATGGTCATTGGGTCATATGTCACTGCTCTATGGCTGAGCATGTTGGTCTATCGATGCTTCTTTCATCGCCTTAATTCCTTCCCAGGAGCTCGTCTTGCAAAGCTTTCCAAGTTCTACCAGTTGTTCACGGGCTTGAGGCTGGATGCGTTTCGCAGATCGCATGAAACACATCTGAAGTATGGTAATTTTGTGAGGACTGGTGAGTTGATCTTAAATCTGAGCCTCCAATTGAGAAGCTCTTTTGCCCAAAGATTTGGATTTTCACCAAGTCCCTTTGCAATAAGAAGTCAAAAAGGGCCTCGCCAATGCACCATCATATTATTGCCCTGCTCTTCACTAACGTAGAGGACGATTTGTCATAAGCACCCTGTTAATAATGCTGTAGCCTGCGAGTTTTCTGAATGCATTCCAAAAACCTTTCCCCTCAATCAGCCCACGTGTAAGAAGGCAGCTTTAAAATTGTTTTGACCTGACTATTACTTAGGACCCAACGAGCTTTCAGTGATCTCCCCAGGTGCGCCCAATGCGGTCATGGGCCCACGATCACGCTGCATTAGGTCTCCTTGGTACGACTACGCTCTCTATCAGTCCATCGAATCCCTTCACAGCACTCGAGACGTTGCAAAACATGAGGCACGAAGAAGAGTCTGGGACCATGGGTTTAGCGTCAAAGGTAGCATCTCGCCATCGCTGCGTATGAACGGTGTTGACATAACCCCCAGCACTACGAGATTACGAGGGCCGCGTCACACACTACACCCATGAGCTGATCGAGAAGATATCGACCTTCTCTGGCAAGACGATGAACGCGACAGCATGGTTCAACTACTGGTCTTTTGACGTCATGGGCGATTTTGCCTTTGGAAAAAGCTTCAACATGCTCAAAACTGGGAAAAACCACTATGCCATTGACTGGTTGGAAAGGTCTATGCTGCTTCTTGGCATTTTCTCACCGATTCCATGGGCGATGCCTGTGGGTGCTATCGCGCCGTTCGTGGGAGCGAGTTTCAGACAATTCATCAGCTGGTGCAATGAGCAAGTCGATGAGCGCAGAGATATGAAGACAACGGTGCCTGATATCACGTCCTGGCTTCTGAAGACCGCTCAAGATAAGAACGACGTTGAGGCCACTAAATGGTTGCACGGGGACTCTCGATTACTCGTTGTGGCAGGCAGTGACACTGTTGCTATCGTGCTGACGTATATCTTCTACTACCTTGCTAGAGACCCTACGCACGTCAGGATTCTGCGCGAAGAATTAGGACCCCTCATGCGATCAAACGAACCCTTCAACGTCCAAATGATGCAGAGCGCAAAACACTTGAACGGCGTCATCAATGAGGCATTAAGAATGCATCCGCCAACGCCTTCTGGAGGATTTCGCACCACGCCTCCCGAGGGCATTACGATAGATGGAGTATTTATACCTGGTGGAGTTAATCTCAATGTGCCACTATACGCACTGGGACGATGTAAGTACCAGTACACTGCCTCATTCTGTTGCTGGCTCGTTGCTAATGTTCTGTCAGCGGGAGAGTGCTTCGCCCGGCCCGACGACTTTATTCCTGAGAGGTGGTACTCGAAGCCTGAGCTCATACTCAATAGAGCGGGCTTCGTTCCTTTTTCGCTAGGTGAGTCGCGGCAGCCCTGAGAACCCCATGTTCACGCAAGCCATCAGAAAGATTCGGACTCCAGTACAGCTACTCTCTGCTTCCGCATTCATTCCGTGCATCAAACCCTGCCGAACCTCGTACATGAACAAATCATCTCTCTTCTTTTCCCATCTTTCTCCCTTTTTTCCTTTGCTCAGCAACCTCCCCTCACCATAAGCAAGCCCACCACTGACCCCAACCGTTTACTTCCCACAGGTCCGTACGGCTGCATCGGCAAAGAGCTTGCGAAGATGGAAATGCGGACGGTGGTCCCGCTGCTCGTCTCCCGCTTCGATGTCAGACTTGCGCCGGGGGAAGACGGGAAAGGCTTGCTGGAGAGGAGTCGGGATGCGTTTACGATGAGGTTGGAGAGGTTGAGCGTGGTTTTTGAGGAGAGGGTGGGGTGAGGGGGGGAGGGAGGAGGGGTTTAGGAAAAGGGAAAGGGGGGGTTGGGTTGAGTTTATGATGATGCGATTGATGTTGTGAGGATTTGGTACTTGTCGAGCGGAGGGTGAGAGCTTGGTGTGGGCCTGGCTTTCAAGATTCATAATATGTCATGATGTTATCTTATTATGATAGGATGGGAGATTGATTTCAAAGGCTATTTGTGCCTGCTCAAATCTTGCACGAGCATAAATTGTCTAGGGGATATGGGCTCGGTGCTTGAGCTGATGGTCTTTGGGAAAGTGGAGGAATGCTTGAATGTAAGTATTTGGAGGCACTGTTATAGAGAGGGAAATATAGAGCGCTGCTTTGCAGAGAGGGTGTCTATGCTTCAACGTTGGATATATACAGTATAGATAACAGGAGTCTTGCTAAGAGGTCTCTCTTATGAGCACAATCACATCACACGACACCCTCTCTCTTCTCCGGCCAGAAGAACCACGCGACGGTAATCAGAACCTTGAGCCCCCCGGCTATCCAGAGATCAAACTGCATCCTCCCCGTCGCCTTGCCGATATACCCTCCCACAATCGCGCCAACCAATATACACGCAAACGCCAGCGCGCGCCGGTTCCTCTTTACGTTTTCCGCCAATGGTGCCGTCAGCTTCGGGTCCGAGGCCAAATCGCACAGCATGGACGTGAGCACCACGCTCGGGATCTCCGTCACGCCCAGCACGCGGCTCCCGATGATCTGCCCCGCGGCCTGGAAGCTGAGCAGCGAGATGGGGATCTCGTCCCTCCACATGATGTCCGTGCCGAGGGTGTCGAGGGCGCCGTTGACGAGGCCGGCCTGGATGACGGCGGCGACGACGAAGATGATGGTCGACTGCAGGGCGAAGGAGGCGACGAGGGTGCCGCGGCGCAGGGGGCCCGTGTGGAGGGCCAGGCGGGAGAAGAAGAAGCAGCCGAGGCAGAAGCAGAGGATGGAGGTGAGGGATTTGGCCCAGCCGTAGGGCTTGGAGGTCGTTTCCGAGGTGGAGGGGCCGAGGCCGAGGAAGATGGTGTTGCCCGTTTGCATGCTGACGAAGGTGCCGTAGGCGTTGTAGATTGTGCTGTCGACGAGGCCGGAGATGAAGGAGCAGGCGAGCATGATGAGGGAGGCGTGGGCGGGGGAGACGTCTTGGTGGAGGTGGGCGTGGAGGCGGGTAAGGAGGGGGAGGGTCTTTTGGCGGGGCCGGCTGGAGGAGGTTGTGGAGGTGGAGGAGGAGGGAGGGGAGGGCGTGGTCATGGTCGGGTGGGGGGTTGGGGGATCAGTCGAGGGCTGCTGGGTCTTGTCGCACGGATGCCGTGGTGATGGCTGAGGTATGCATGAATGGTGATGGATCGTTGCCGCATTGCTCCGGGGGAAGGTGGGCGTGGTGTTTCTGGGTGCTTTTTTTTGTTCATGGAAATGACGTGGTGCTGCTACGTGCTACGGCATTGGCGAATGAGATAGCAGCTGAGAAATGCTTGGCACTGGGCACTGGGGAGATTGAACCCGCAATCCAAATACTACCTATACTATACATACTATACATACTATACACGAGCTCTCCTTTTAGATGCAGTTGCATTCAGAAGATTTCCGGGGAATTGGGAACAGTCTGGCGGTTCCAAAATAATACTATCAACATGGACTCTACTGCAGCTTGCTTCGCCCTTGGTAGCGCCACGGTAACGCGGACAAGCTCGCTTTCAAACATCAACTTGGTCCAATTCGCGTCTAGGCCCGGCCGATGACATGGGTGAAGCTCTCATGGCTTGTCTTGGAAACAAGGCATTCAAAGCACCTTATCATGTCTTCCATCCCACAGCTATCCCAGAGGGACCGTCTCGACTTCTCCCACTCTCATTTTTGACTGCCCACCGCCTCTCTACGCTGGTGCTTGAAGACCTAAGGCTTATCCAGACAAGGGTTCAGTTGCGCTGAACTACGGATACCCTACGCCAACATGGAGGACTTCATCGAGCGCGTGGGCCAGTCCTACCTTGAACGCAAAGCTTTCGCCGTGCCACAACAGCTGGAGAACCTCGCAAAAAAGCAATTGACCGGTGGGGGCGAAGAACGCGCCAAAGCCAAGGACTCCACGGAGAACAAGGCCACCAAAGAAGAGGAAGAGAGAGAGGAAGAGAGAGAGGAAAGGAAGAGCCACGTACCGAAGAAAAAGAGAAGTGTTGGAAAGTCGACTGGCCACAGCTCGTCAGGCTCCTCGGAAAAAGACGAAGAAATCGCACGATTAAAGAAACAGCTTGCGCAGCTAAAGCTGGAGAATCCAAAACCGTCCTCTGGGAAGGATGCGCTCGGGCTGAAGAAGTCGGGAGTAAGCAGGGCGGCCAATGGGCAGAAAGCTTTTATCAAGAAGACGGCCAAGGGAGAAAAAGAGACGAAAGGATTGGCAGCCTTGGAGGCAGTGAAGGCGGAAGGTGCGAGGCATGCCAGAAAGAAGAGCAAGAGCGGCGAGAAAGAGGCGAGTGGTGGTGGACTTGCGGAGGCCAACATGATAGAGATATCGCCCACAAAGCGGAGGACGTCCAAGAGTCAGCACAGTGAGCCTAGTGGTGGAGGCAAAAGTGAGCATGGAGGCGGGTCAATGAGTGAGCATGGAGGCCGGTCAATGAGTGAACATGGCGAGCATGCCAAGAGCACTACTTCGCACCCAGCTGCCGCATCAGAAGGCAAACGAAGACCGTCAAGCGCCCCGCAGAGCGAACATGGAAGTAGGGCCATGAGCGTCGCACCGGCCCCGATGTACGAGCCCCTCCCAGCACATGCGGAAAGGTTCGAAGAAGAAAGAGGGGTGATGGAGTGGCGGTGGCCAAGGAGCCAACACGAGGATGAGCGGGATCTTTATACTGTTGAGGTTGAGGAAGAGGATGCGGGTGGTGTGGTGGAGGTGGAGACTTCGGAGGGGAAGACGGTGTATCGGATTTGATAGGATAGCAGGGCGTTGGATATGGATTGGAGTTTCTCCTTATCTGGTATCACAGGGCGAGACGGCGTCTTGATTTATCGTGGTTGATTCTATATTTCTTGGTTATGGCTGGCTTCTATTTAATCGGGTGGACTGAAGATCAGTGCCTTGCTATCTTTCCCGATCGATTTTTGGGCGCTACGACAATGCAGTTTTGGAGCAGGACGGCAAGGATTACACCATATTCAACAATTCAACACTCATGGAAGGTCGCTGTGCACTAGGCCGCCCGGCTGATCAGACGTGGGGTTTCAATCCCCTGGCCCTTTGGTGATGTGTCCATGTAGAACACTCTACTCGATAAAGCAGGGCATGGGTCCATGGGATGGTTCCATGAGGGATTTGGGGCGAGGAGGTCCTCGGCGAGACTTCAGTCTCCCCAGTCGACCTGCTATTACTGCGGCTTACGGATCAAGATTGTAAGAGTCTGACGCTCCTTGTGAGTCGAGGATGCTGGAATGTAGAGGTGGGAAGTATGGAAAGCGGTCGTGGACAACGTTGAGTAATAATAAGCAGTATGAAGTAGCGAGGTTGGATGATGTTGGCAAGGCGGTTAATGCAGGTGGTATGGAACGTGGTAACTTGGGGGATCCAATAGATGGCTGCCGATGAATCAGAGGCTCAAAGCCAAACGGCTAGCGTACTTGCACTAAAAAGCATAGGTACCTTAGACATCTTTTCTGCCACTCTTCCCCTTCTGTCTCTTTGGAAATCCTACCGAGTTGTCTACAGACAACGTACTTTGTCGACATGTGAGGGATGTCTTCTTTCGCCCATGTTCAATGCTGAAGGTAAAGATTTGCTGCTTGTACGACTTGTGTCAGAGATTCAGAGTGCTACGGCGACGTTGCATTACTTATTGATGCTCCCTGAGGTATCTCGCTTGCGACTTTGGGCAGATGGTGAAACGATGAAACGAGGAGACTCGGTTCACTTAGATTCCTCGGATTTTTCTTCTTCTAGCCCATGTCAATATTAAGGTACCAATCATTCCCTGGCTGGCCCTGTCAACCAGTCATTCTCCTTGCCGCTCATGGCCTTCTTCAGCTTTGCGGCTCAGCCGGCCAAGAACGTCAGCAACTGCCAAATTGGATATTGCCTCAGGCGTCTTACTGCAGTCATGCATAGCTATTGTGTCTACAAGTACAATGCTCATGTCCATGTCCTTCACCCTCTCTCCTTCGTCCGCCCTATCCTGGGCCTGTTGTACAGTCTTTCTCTCTTTTTGGCGACTCTTGACGACTATGGCATCAGAGCGCTCACACTCGTTATACCAACATTTACCCTGATCATTATTTAATTCAATATGCACATCTGCGCCACTCCTCGACTTTATTTCGCACTGTCTTTCGTTTCAATATCAAATGCATTGCCTTGTACGTTGGATTCCATCCCAATCTTGAAAATGACGTGCGCTGTGCCCTCCGGTCAAGATGGCGACACGCATTGAAGATCAATTCCAGTCACTCATGTCTAATTTGGCCCCAAAAACTATCCCAGACGCTGATATTGCCCTTGGTTAGCATCTCTAATTTCATCCATATCCCAAGTTCTCTCCGCAACAAACAGCAGCTCGCTCAATTCTAGCTCTGCGCCTCTATCATTATCCATACCAACAGGCTTTACAACAGTCTCATCAAACTGGCGTAATATTTCGTCTGGACCCTCTGCAAGCTCATCTGATCGGTCTAGAAGCTCATCTGCATGGCTTCAAAGCTCCGCCAGTATTCCTAATGGCTCATCACTATCTGTTGGTGCGAATGACTTTACGACCACCTCTTTCGTTTTCTTCCCCACTTCGTCCCCACCCGTCTCTTCGTCTTCCACCTCTTTCCCGCAATTGTCTCCACCGGAGGTTCACGTCGCCTCCAATGGATCCCTAAATTCTTCTGGGTTTGCAAAATTCCACGTCGATCAGAAAGCGAAGAATGTGCTAGGAATCACAGCCACAGCCCCATATTCCACCTCTGGGACCGTCATTTCTGCGCTTCCTAGTTCAATCACGTCCATGAGAAATCCATTCAACGTCACCAAGTCGCTAAATCAAACGAATGTCTGTGGCGGACCCATCTCCATTGCCACAAATCTGATCACGTCAGGAATATTTTCCGCCAATGATTGCTTACCCCTCAACTGGGACCAGGGTGTCCTGGACTTGCCCTATGGGGGAAATTGTTCGATGAGTCCCGGCTTTGATGGATATAATGCTAAATCATGCTCGTGCGTGAACAGCGTCGCCAAGTGGTATCATGACTATGCCACCGCAACGACTACTTCACAGCAGTGTCAATCGAGCTACAACATCTATGAAGCTATGGATATTCAGTCTCTGGGATGTTCCTATAATACAATCACGGAGCTCAAAACCCCGTACCGTGCTCCAACAAGCTGCTGCGACAAATGCGAAGTTGTCGCCAGCGCGGTGCAGCTTGTTTACTGGCCACCTGCAGATGCACCATCGAACTCGTCCAGCGGAACAAACACTACTGACTCGAGTAGTTGGAATGTGACTGCAGCACCAGTACAATCAGCGGCATCTTTTGGTATCGTCGACAATGGGTTCACCTTGTGAGTGTTATCCGGAAAAATGTAAGGTGCTTAGCTGACTTGAATGACAGCATCTCGCCCTCAGTCTATGTCATCTATAGCTCAGTACACGCCTCAGCATCGTGTGTGGCGCTTGTCAATAGCCATATACCCATAGGATCAATCCATACCGCGGTCACTCGTGCCTACGAGCCCAATGTTCTTTCTACCGCAATCTGCGAAGCTCTAAATATGGGTGCAGGTATTGAATACTGCATCTCTCCTGTGAACGATCAGAATGACCCCAAGTACTGCTTTCAAGGCATCGACAACGGCTGGAGACAAATCAACTACACGGAGCTTTATGATCCTCCACCCGCATCAGACCTCCTTACCAGATATCAATCTTGCTTTCCGGCCCATACCATTAGTGCTGACTTCGCGTCTATGATGTTTGTGAAGCCTCAACTCGCTTTTCCGCCTGACGTTACGGATATCGATCCCGTGTGGGCAACTTGGGGCGGACGTACTTGTACGCCTGTCAACTTAGGCGTCTACGATCCGCCACGGGTTCTGCAAAAAGCTACCGCTCTCGCGCCTGTAGCAACGCCGGCGGCAGATCCGCAGGCTGAAAAAACACCTCCGTCTCCAGCAGCGACTTTGAAGTCTCCTGTCACTGCTCCTACTAAGGCTGTGACTAGCCCTGATCCCAACAACGGAGCGAAAGCGAACGATCCAGGTAGCAATGATGCGGGCACAGCGACGCCGACCACTGCGCAGTCTAATCCAGCTGCCGTTGTGGATCCTGTTGATCCTTCAGTAGTTGCGCAAAATCAAGGCTCGCAAGCGACAGGCAACAGTAATGCAGTGAAAGCAGGCTCGAATTCAGACTCGGACTCGGATCCAGTGAAAGCAGGTTCAAATTCAAACTCGAACTCGGATTCGGTGATCGTAGGCTCTGATCCAGATCCGAAATTAGATCCAAGTTCCAACGATTCTGAAAGTGATTCTGCACCTTCTGGAGGGGACAATACGCCAGCTGACACAGAGGAACAATCAGGGGCGAAAGCAGCAACGAACTCAGCTGCCAATTCCGACACTGATCCTGAGACTGGGACCAATGATCCTGCTGCTGCCCCTATCACTCTTCTACCGCAACAAAATGCTGATACGGCAAAGAAGAACAGCGGTACCAGTGGTGAGACTGGGTCTACGACTGGTGGCACGAATGGGGGAACGAATGAAGGCAACAACGGAGGTAATAACGGGGGAACCAGTCAAGATCCAAACGAAGGCACAAGCGGCGGTACTAACGGTGCTGGCAATGGAGGTTCGAACGGAGGCAATGGCGGTAGCACAAATAAAAGCTTGAGTGGAGGGACTAATGGCGGTACTACTGGAACGAATGAAGGGACCAGTGAAGGAGGCACTGACACAAGTTCGAATGGCGGAACAAATGATGGCAATGCCAATCCAGCACCAATTGCCTCGGTCAACAGCCAACCAATCACCAAAGACACCTCGGGCAACATTCTCCTCTCTGGCTCAACGTTAGCGCCTGGCAGCACAGCCGTCTTCTCTGGTCATACCATCGCCAACGCTCCCTCTGCTGTCATAGTGGATGGATCCATTTATGCGCCCTCACCCACCACATCTTCTGCATCCCCGCTGCTTGTCAACAACCAACTCCTGCAAATGACGAATGGCCGGTTGGAAGTAGGATCTCAAACTCTTGTTCCAGGTACACAAACCACGATCAACAACCATGTAATCAACTACGCCAATCCAAGTCAAGTGATCGAAGACGGCGTAACCCACAACCTGGCTCCCGTCTCCTCTTCCAACCCACTCATCCTCGACGACCAAACCCTCTCAAGAGCTCCTAACGGCGGTCTCATCGCCGCCGGCACAACAATCGCACCTGGCAGCAAAGCCACGGTAGCCAGCCACGTCTACTCCCTCGCCGGCTCCTCCAGTGTGATAATGGACGGCAACACGTACGCCCTCCCACCCCCCACAAACGCCTATCAAATCCAACCCGCCACCTCTTCCCCTCCACCCCTAACCCTCGCAAACGGCCTCGTCATCACACCTCTGTCCTCCTCCACCTCCCCAACCACCCCGCCTACCTACCGCCTCCCCAACGGCGGCTCCCTCTCCCCCGGCGGCCCCCCCGCCACCTACGCAGGGACAACCTACTCCGCCCTCCCCTCCAACGCCGGCATCCTAGCCGCCGGCCCCGCCGGCTCCTCCACCCTCGCCATCCCATCCTCACCTCCCCCCACAGCAACCGCATCCATCTTCACAGCCGCCGGCATCACATTCGCCCCGCAACCCTCTGGCTTCCCCATCGGACGCACCACCCTCACGCCCGGCGGCCGCGCTCTCATCACTGACGGCACCCTCGTCTCCCTCGGCAACGCAGGCACCCTGATCCTCGGCTCCGAGACCCTCGTCCTCCCTTCCCAATCCGTCTTCGCGGCCGCGGGAATCACGTTCACGGCTCAAGCTACGGGCTTCGCGATTGGAGGCACCGAAGTTTCGCCTGGTGGAAGGGCGGTGACGACGGATGGCACGGTTGTCTCCCTCGGGACTGATGACATGCTGGCCCTGGGCTCAAAGACGTACAAGCTTGAGCCGAACGCGGCAAAATCGCAATCTGTCTTGGAGCTGCCGGAT
>JAEUBB010000141.1:29696-59715 GCA_018257885.1 Parmelia sp. 050094 | reverse complement strand
GGGAAGAGGAGAGGCTTGGGGATGGGGATTGTGGTTGTGGTGGGGGTTGCGGTTGGGGAGGTTTTTTGGTAGGGAGGGGGAGGGGTGATGGGATGGGATGGGATGGGGAAATGCATGATATATGATTTATGGTATTGGGTTGATGGTGATGAATGGTAGGGGTTTTTGTAGATATGGAGTGTTGGGATTGCATATATTACATTCGTGTCATGACTTTATTTTCCTTTCCAATGCGATTCCTCATATGTACTCATATCTCATCCATATATACACGCCCCTACGAAATCTTCCCCAACCCCCTCAGCTTCAAATACACGTCCGTCCCCCACCCCCACAGACTCTGCACCACGATGCTCCCGCCAAAATGCTCCGCGTACGCCCTGCCGAGCGGGAGCCCGTAGCCCAGGCCCGCGAGGCTGCTCGACTCGCCGCCGGCGCCCGAGATGGCGTTGAGGGCGTCGGCGTTGCCGTTGCTGAGGTCGAGGAGCTCGTCGTCGCCGAAGGTCGTGAAGCTGTAGGCCCAGATGCTGGGGAGGTTGGACGGGGAGATGCCGCCGCCTTGGTCGCGGATGCGGATGGTGACGCCGGGGAGGGTCCGGGAGGGGATCGAGGGGTCTGGCTGGGGGGAAGCGGTGGCGGGGTCGAGGGGCATGGATTCCGCTGGGGGCGAGGGAGACGGAGACGGGTCCGGCGCGGCGGCGATGGTGACTTGGATTGGTTTGCGCTCGTTGCGGTTCTCGACGGTGGCGCGGAAGGCGTTTTTGAGGAGCTCGGTGAGGATGTACTCGAGGTGGGTGGGGACGTGGGCGAGGCGGGCGTCGGGCTGGCCGTCGATGACGACGGAGGGGCGGACGCCGTACTTGAGCTCGCAGATCTCCGAGACGAAGGATTCGCAGTGGCGGAGGATCTCGGCGGGGCGGAGGGCCGTGTCGATGACGCCGATGGAGGTGGAGGTGGTGTCGTGGTCGTGGTCGTGGGCGGTGCGGTGGGGGTGCGAGGAGAGGTGCAGGGCGATGTGCTGTTCGGCGATTAGGCGGGTCCCGATTCGGGCTCTCAGGTGCTCGTCGAGGAATCTGGTCACGTCGGCCGGACTGATGTATTTCCTGCACTCGAGGAAGCCTCGGGCGAGGATGGGGATGGTGTCGGCGTGCGTCTGGACGAGGTCGGCCATTACTTCTGTGAATTGGATTTCCTCTTCCAGGGTGTTGATCTGCCGTTCTTGGTAGGGGACCAGGGTGGAGAGGGAGTGGATGTAGTTGTTGTAGATGCGGGAGATGTGCGGGTTCGAGACGACGATGAAGGGGAGGTTGCGGAGGGCTTGGATGCGGTGGGCGAGGCGGATGGGCAGGAGGGAGAGGGTGAAGTTTGCGGAGGTGAAGAGGGTTGATGCGGACAGCGGGGGGCGGCCATGGCTGAGGGGGTTTGTGTCAGTAGGAGAGTCGTGTGAGGCGGGACAAGTGGGAGAGGTGGCTACCGGACGAGATCTGCCAATGTCAAAGGGTGGAGCGGTTGAGATGCTAGGCGGGCGACTTGGTCATTGTCGATGCTGGTGGATGAGGGAGGATGGGACCATGGCTGGTTCCTGGGCAATCGGTACGCAGCAGTTGCAAGACGCCGCGATCTGTGTTTCAATGGACAGATGACGCGAACGAGGCGTGAGTCTAGGACTGCCGGTCTTACTGGCATCGTGTGCTGATGTCTGATTTCTGACTTCCGACGTTGGAAGGGGGAGTTTTGCGGAGCGGTGGAGCGGGCTTGGCAGGCATCGTGGGCTTATGATTCTGGAAATGGGAGGGATGAGAGAGGGATGAGAGTGAATCTGCCTTTGCATGTTACGGAAGCCACGGATGAAGCACTAAAGGTACTATTTTGGTATTCGAGGTAGAAGCTCTGCTGATATATCGTATGCTTTCGTTAATCATGCCATGCCGTCCAGCCATTGCTATGCATCTTCCATCTCCGCTTTCATTGTAACGACAGCCAATAACTCACAATGTCCACCATGACCATGATATCTGCACCATGAGACGTCTTCCAGCCGGAATAACAATATGATGCCCAGACATTCACCTCCACGCTTGTGATGCTTCTTGATGATATCCTACTGAGTTCTTGCTTCCCCGTCCTGCTCCACATGGATATGGTCATCGGTCTGGAGGGTATGGACAGTCTCATTGGGGAATTCGACCCTTTGGATAACTTAGCCGTCATGTCCAAGTGGTATGGATGTTTCAGATGTACGTGAAGCCTTTGATCAAGGTAAACTCATGCTTGATGGTCCCGCCCTGCTCCTTGGCCGTCTCCTTGGCTCTGAAAGCTGTCAGCTGTGCAAAGCACGAGTGGCTACACTAGTTTGACATACTTGTCAATCTGCTCGGGAGAAGCGCCCTGCTTCAAGGTGATCTGTCAAGAGTCATGATTAGCAAGGATGATTGGTAGGCTGCAGCTATTAGGCGGTACCGACATTGTACATGGTAGGCATCCTGAGGATCTTTGCTGTGGTCGTTGTACGGAGAAGTCTGCTGAAATTGGGTGTATTGAAAATATTGAGTATGATGAGAGTGGGAATTTGGGTGTGACTGATTTTGTGACACAAAGAGAGGTGAGATTGCGAATGAAAGTGAGGACCTTTAAGCCGTGCGCATGGACCCATCTCACGATAACTAACCCCCACTATCCGAGGGATCACCAATAAACACACTAATGCAAGATTACCGGATGACGTACATTTGTACATTTGTGCATCCTCGGCGGAATATTTCCCCGTTAACGCCGATCCCCCGGCGTCAACCAGAAAATGCAAAAATTAAGCGAGACCCTTGGACTTGTGGTTTGGACCGAGGGATAAATAAGGTACTCGTGCAATCGCTGTACTGTAACATGTACATGGATGCACTGGGTTTTTCATTTTGACAATCATGGACGACCAGGCAAATAGACCTCATCGGAAGACGAAAGAGAAGAAGAAACACACCGGAGACCGCAACCCAAAAGCTTTTGGCTATGCGCATCCAGGTCGATTGGCCAAGCAGGCGGTCCGCTCCCACGACATCAAAGAAAAACGACTCCATGTTCCTCTGATCGACCGTTTGCCCGAAGAGGCCCCTCCCATTATCGTCGCGGTTGTTGGTCCCCCTGGAGTTGGAAAATCTACACTCATAAAGTCTCTGATCAAGCGGTACACCAAACACAGCCTCAGCTCCCCCAGTGGGCCCCTTACAGTCGTTACCTCGAAGCGGAGGCGCCTCACCTTCATAGAATGTCCTGCAGACTCCCTCGCTAGCATGATCGATGTCTCAAAGATTGCAGACATCGTCCTCCTCATGATTGACGGAAATTTTGGCTTCGAGATGGAGACGATGGAATTTCTGAATGTGCTGGCTTCCAGTGGTATGCCTGGCAACGTCTTCGGCATCCTGACCCATCTCGATCTTTTTAGAAAACCTAGTACTTTGAAAGATGCGAAGAAGAGGCTGAAGCACAGGTTCTGGAGCGAGCTATATCAAGGAGCAAAGCTGTTCTACCTGTCCGGCGTAATCAATGGCAGATATCCCGATCGAGAAGTGCACAACCTTTCGAGATTCATCTCCGTGATGAAGCAACCAAGGCCTCTGATCTGGCGCAACTCGCATCCTTACTGCCTGGCTGACCGTATGCTGGATGTCACCCCCCCGACGACGATAGAAGCAAATCCCAAATGCGATAGGACCATTGCACTCTATGGGTATCTCAGAGGAACCAACTTCCCTGCCGATGGAGCTCGAGTGCATATTCCAGGGGTTGGAGACCTGAGCGTTTCGGCAATTGAGTCTTTACCAGATCCTTGCCCTACACCTTTCATGGATCAAGCTATTGCCAAAGCATCAGGAAAGACGGGACGTCGGCGCTTGGGTGAAAAACAAAAGGTTCTCTTTGCGCCTATGTCAGATGTGGGAGGTGTATTGGTCGACAAAGACGCTGTGTATATTGATGTCAAAACCTCCAATTTTGACAAGGATGCTGCTGGAGGTGAAGAGCGGGGTCTAGGAGAGCAGATGGTAGTGGGATTACAAAGCGAAAGGAGACTACTGGGCGAGGCAGAGGATGGTGTAAGGCTATTCACTGGTGGGGGTGTGCTCAAGCATGATCTGAATGGGGCACCAGGGAACGATGTTGGTAGGAAGGAGAGAAGAAAAGCCAGAGTTGTGGAGCATGAGCCTGGTGAAAAGTATCTTGGGCCAGAAGACGGGGGTATTATCAGTGAAGAAGAGGAGGAGAACGAGGAGGTGGAGGAGGAGGAGGAGGAGGAGGAGAAGGAGGAGAAGGAAGGAGAAGATGACACCGGGTCTGTCATGGACGGAGACATACCTGCCGATAGACTTGGCGGCGTATTCAAGCCCTCAAAAGATGATTTGCCAAACAGTAGAGTCAATGGTGATATAGCATTTGCTGAGAGTGATTCCGAGATTGGCTCTGTCTCTAGCGAGGAGGACCAAGAATTGGAGAGTGGACCGGATGATTCGGAATTTGAAGACGACGACGACGAAGAGGACGCTGCCCTGCGGTGGAAGTCTAATTTAAAGGAGAATGCGCAAAAGCTGCACAGCACAAAGAGACGATATCGGGTCTCGGATTTCGCGAGGATGTTGTACGACGACTCACTATCACCAGGTGATGTTGTTCGCAAGTGGAGAGGAGAGGATGAGAGATCAAACCTGAATAGCGGGAATGCTGAAGTAGAAGATGACGAAAATTTCTTTCGAAGGGCAAGGCGTGATGAAGAAGCCGAGGATCTTGAGGACCGGTCCATTCCACGGTACGACTATGATGCTCTGTCCCAGAAATGGAGTGATCCGGACAATCTTGAAACCCTGCGACAACGTTTCGCTACTGCCAACCTTCTGAAAGAAAGGAATGGCGACGACAGAGGTGCTGACGAGGTCTCCGAGGAAGAAGATGATGAGGGTGATGGCGACTTTCAGGACCTCGAAGCTGAACCTGTCCCGAATACTGGTGATGTGCGAGAAAACACGGGACCGTCACTTGAAGCAGAGAGAGAAAAGAATGCTCGGCGCAAAGAGGAGCTCAAGCTTCGCTTTGAGGAAGAGGATCGAGAGGGCTTTGGCAAACAACGAGAACGTGGAGATGGTGGCGGAGATGCTAAGGAAGAATTTGATGAAGACGACTGGTATAATGCTCAAAAGGCTGATATACAAAAACAACTCACAATCAATCGCGCTGAATTCGAGTCTTTGGATCCAAATTCGAGAGTGCGGGTCGAAGGACATAAGGCTGGCACGTATGCCAGACTTGTATTGGAAAAGGTTCCCTATGAGTTCACAGCGACTTTCAATCCAAGATATCCAGTCATCATTGGAGGTCTAGCCCCTACAGAGGATCGATTTGGCTTTGTCCAAGTGAGAATCAAGAGACATCGATGGCACAAGAAAATATTGAAGACCAACGATCCTCTCATTTTTTCCATGGGTTGGCGGAGATTTCAGACACTGCCGATCTACAGCATCTCCGACTCTCGCACCCGGAATCGCATGTTGAAGTACACACCTGAACATATGCACTGTTTCGGTACTTTCTACGGACCTCTGATCGCTCCCAATTCGGGCTTTTGCTGTGTCCAGTCCTTCTCTAACAAGAACCCTGCCTTTCGGATTGCAGCTACAGGGGTAGTGCTTAATGTTGACGAGAGTACTGAAATCGTGAAGAAGCTGAAGCTCACCGGCCATCCATATAAAATCTTCAAGAACACAGCTTTCATACGAGATATGTTTTCTACTTCTCTTGAGATTGCCAAGTTCGAAGGGGCCTCTATTCGTACTGTCAGTGGGATCAGAGGTCAGATCAAGCGAGCACTCGCCAAGCCTGAAGGTCACTTCCGAGCAACCTTTGAAGATAAATTGCTTTTGAGCGACATTGTCTTCCTCCGTGCATGGTACCCTATCAAGCCGCATCGATTCTATAATCCAGTCACGAACCTCTTGGGGAATGTTGCACAAGGGACAACGGATGAAAAAGACGACACCGGCTGGAAAGGCATGCGCCTAACGGGTCAAGTCCGTGCTGATCAAAATCTCCCTACTCCTCAGCAAAAGAACAGCACCTACCGACCAATCGAGCGCCCAACTCGACACTTCAATCCCCTCCGTGTCCCCCGCCGGCTCGCCGCTGAGCTCCCCTACAAATCGCAAATCATGCAAATGGCTCCTCAACGCAAACAAACGTACCTACAGAAGCGAGCGGTGGTCGTCGGAGGAGAAGAACGGAGGGCCAGGGATCTGATGCAGAAGATCATGACGCTTAGGAAGGAAAAGGTGGCGAAGAGACGGGCGAAGCAGGAGGAGAGAAAGGAGCCTTATAGGAGGAAGGTCCGAGAGAATGAAGAGAAAAAGGCGGAGAGGGAGAAGAGGGAGAGAGACGAGTACTGGCGGAAAGAAGGCAAAAAACGGCGGAACCAGAACGATGCAGCTGGGAGTCATGGCGGGAAAAGAGCGAAGAGGTAGCTAGCTTATCACCTAATTCAGCATCGATTCCTCCCCCGCCCTCCACATCCACCAAGTACGCAATCAGCGTGATCCCGCTCGTGTGCGTGAACATCAACCCCCCGCTCCCCGTGTACCCGTTCCGCACCCAGCTGAGCATGTACTTCGCAAACTTGGTCCACGAACCTCCGCTCCATCTCCCCCGCCGTGGAGCGCGGGGTACATGGCCAGCACGCGCGTCCAGGATCCCTTTGACTCGCGACCATGCGCGGATCTGTCGTTGAGCGTCTGGGCTGCGCTGGCGATTTGCAGGAATTGGGAAGGTGGAAGGCGTCGAACCGAACCGAACAAAACCAGTTGGCGGCGGCTTGGGAGCTAGGGGGAGGAAGAGGCGGGTGGTCGAGACGGGAATGTAGAGAAGGGTGGGTGGGCTTCCGTTGAGTGAGCCTCTTTGATTCTTCTGGGTCAATCAACATGAAATGCCGGTTTGTTCTGGGCATGATTCGCAGTCTTGTATGGAAATCGAAAACCGGAGGTTGATGATAAGCATGCACAGAAGGAAAAGTTCCACTAGTGAGGACGAGCAAGGCTTCTGGATCGATATGAGAAGTTGGGTTGTTGTGGTTGATATCCGCAAAAACGGGTGAAGTTGAGGGGATCGAAGCGCTGGAGCTGTTGATGTGTGTGGGAGTTTGCCTGCGTGGAGGTTGAGTTGGGGGACTTTGATGCATGGTATTTGCTGTAATATTGTATGGAGGAATCCAGAATTATGAGACTATCGTGATGTGTAAAGCAAGGAGCTAGGAGTGCTGGGGTAGTTTACCTGAGAAAAGCCGAAAATTGACACTTTACGCTTTGGGAAGTGAGGTCCTCATTTTTCATAACACAGCTGATCACGGACCTATTTTCTTCCGTTTGAGCATCACAACACGCTCTTTGTGATCTGGACACACTTTTCATTCTTCAACTATCATCATCTTCATCACACATCACATATCACACATCACCATCATCACCATCTTTCTCATCATCACCATCATCACACATTATCATCACCTTCATCACACATCACACATCACACATCACACATCACATATCTCATACCATCGAGATTCAATCTCACCTTCAGACAGACTTATCAACCTTCACAAAGCTTCGCTTCACACATCTCATACCATCGAGATTCAGTCTCACCTTCAGACAGACTCATCACACATCACACATCACACATATCACATCACACATCTCATACCATCAAGATTCAGTCTCACCTTCAGACAGACTCATCAACCTTCACAAAGCTTCAGTTCACATATTTCATACTATCAAGATTCAGTCTCACCTTCAGAGACTTATCAACTTTCACAAAGCTTCAGTTCACACATCTCATACCATCGAGATTCAGTCTCACCTTCAGACAGACTCGTCAACTTTCACAAAGCTTCAGTTCACACATCTCATACCATCAAAGATTCAATCTCACCTTCAGACAGACTCATCAACTTTCACAAAACTTCATACCATCGAGGTTAAATCTCACCATCAGACAGACTCGTCAACCTTCACAAAGCTTCGATTCACACATCTCATACCATCGAGATTCAACCTCACCTTCAGACAAATCATCAACTTTCAGAAAGCTTCGGGTCATGTCCACATCACTTAACTGATCTGCAACCCACCACATCATCACCACAAGTATCGCCGTAGCACCTCATCCTCTGCTAGCATAACTTGCGAGACAAAAGTCTTCTCGTATCAGCTATCATTTCATCATTCTACCCATCACTGGCGCCTATCAGCCACGACTGAGACCATTACAATCCAAGAAGCATGGACAATTTTCTGAGCCCAGAGGCCTTGATGCGACATATCGGCTCTGCCCGTGTGGCAGTCCCAGCGGTTTTGCTTATAGGTGCTGTGGTGAAGTACCGTGCCCGAGTTGTGGCCCCACCGATTGAGGCTGAGGCTCAACATATTGGAGAATTTGAGTTTGATAATGGGATTCTGACACCTCACAGAGAGTATTTGTACGGGTACTCAAAGGGTCAACATTTTATCGTGGGAAAGAAAATCCCAGGACATGATTACACGGCGTGGGAAGAAGAATATGGGAAATTTGGAAGGACCGAAAGTGTAACATTAGCCGATTCCAACACACAATCGACATGGTCATGGTCTGTCAAAGCAGGCAATCCAATCACAAACCTTACCTTTCTCCAGCTTCTACTGTGGCTTATCCTCGGCGTTGCGTGCGCCTACCTTGGCTACAAGATTCTCCGGAGGTTTTTTCAAAAGAAATGCGACAAGAGAGAGGTCCTGACCAATCCTGGCGGTGATGTCGACGCAGAGCACTTAGCCACAGCTTTCAAGCGCATATGGCGACACACCCTTCTTCCGTTGTATCGCGAACAGAAGAGTGAAATATTGTCGCTTCAATACCTGGCTGTCCACTACTTCGATCGTAGTAACAGTCTAAAAGAGTCGCTCGCCACGGAGAGAGAGGAGAAAGGCCGAGCTCAGATAGAGCTCAATCAATTCCAGGAAGATCATGCCCTTGAATTGGCTGAAGAGAGAGAGGAAAAAGGCCGGGCTCAGAGTGAGCTCAAACAATTCCAGGAAGATCATGCCCTGGTATTGGCTGAGGAGAGAGAGGAGAAAGATCGGGCTCAGAGAGAGCTCAAAAGACTACAGGAAGCTCATACCCTGGAGTTGACCGAACGTCAAAGAGAGATGGAGGATCTCAGGCAGAAGCTCGATGATCTGACATTGCGTTCAGAGAACTTGGACCAGTTTAACAAGGCACTAATGGCGCACAACGTCGCCGCGAACCAAACGATGAAGGATCTAGACAAGCAGATAATCCCCATTAGGGAATCTGACCACGTTAACGAGAGCCTAATGGAGCAGGATGAGGCATTCCCTGCAACTGGAAAACAAAACGTTGAGCGAGGAAATGGGGAGCAGGAGGAGATATTAGAAGCAGAGCATAGTGCAGCGGAAGCGGTGCTGCCAGGGGCGGAGAGCAATGAGAGTCAGAAAGAGCAGGATGAGAAATCCCCTGCAGCAGAGGAAGCTACACCAGGGATTAGGAACGTTCAGGAGACGACCGAGCAGGATGATGCATCCCCTGCGCCGGTCTACCAACGTAAACGCCATGATGGGAATCTCTGGGGACCGCGGCCGAACAAGAGGTCTGATGGAACCCTCCGTAATCCAAAGCATCCTGACTTTGTCCCGCGGGCGTTCCCACACCTACAGCCCGCAGTCCCACGAGCACAGCCACGTACCTCACAGGCACATCTGCCGGTCCCACAGGCCCAATTGCCAGTCCCACGGGTGCAACTGCCAGTTCCACAAACGCAACTGCCTGTCCCACGGGTGCAACTGCCTGTCCCACAGGCACGACAACCACCACCACCGCCACCCCCACAGGCACAGCTCCCAATCCAACAGGCACAGCTCCCTCCAGTACCGGATGATCGCGCGATACATGGCTTGGGGCGTGGTAATGGCTATCAAGGTGGCAACGGCTTTGGACGTGGTGGTGGCATAAATAGAGGACCTAGGGGTGCGAGAGGAAATGGTGGAGGGCGCTTCGGTTGGAGAGGAGGCAGAAGTGGGAGAAGTGGAAGAGGGAATTGACCCCTTGGATCAGGGAAGCGGCCGGTGAGGGTTCAAGCGATGGAGACGAGTGCAGAGAGGGAGATCTCAGATGTGTCAGAATCAGATGAGGGATTAGGAAGCAGGATACAAGGTGGTTAGAAGAATTCGGATGAGTCAGTCTCCAGTCAATGGAATGTAGTGGGGTGTCGGGGCCTTTTCATATTCGTTGAAGGAGTAAAAGGCTTTTCGTGGTCCTGTTCTTTACACGGCGTTGATGGAGTCACTTGCACATGATGCGAGATGAATAGCACAACAATAATCATACATACCAACAATCCACTGCTTCAAACAAGATGCTGTGACCTTTCTGGTATGCTCTGATGGTTTTTGTGCTTCTCATTGCGCCTCTATATTGCTGCTTCTTTTTGCTGATTTGGATGGGGTAATAGAGCCAATCAATTCGTCTGAGGATTCTTCTCCTCATCCAGTGGCAATAAGGTGTGCATTGGGGCAGGTAAATATACAATTCTTCAGGTCGTGGTCAATAAATATGTACAAAGACTTTGGAGAAGGATTGTCGTCGGAGAAGACCAGTCTTGCTACGGTTCAGCGCGGCTCTACTCTACTCTAGCTTCTGTGCGGAATATCTGCCATAGTCGACGTCGCTCGGTCGATGGATTTTCGTTACGTGTATTGAGTATATGCTGGAGAATTGGAGTCGTGAAGCTGGTTGTCGCAAAATATGCTGAATATTCGTGTGGGTTTTGGAGGGGGAGGAAGGGAGAGTCGGATCGGTGCTGATTATAATAATAGTTTCTATTGTTCTGGAGCGAGGATTCTTGTGGCAGCGTCACCTTTTTCTGTTTAGTCTGTGTTCCGTATGATGTGAGATGGGGAAGAGTTGGAATGAGGGAGGGAAAGGGCGTGGGAGAGGATTTGCGGTTTCTTGTCGGCATGGAATATGAGGATGGTTCTAGGTGGGTGGAGAAGCATGGCAGATAATCGATTTTGGTTGCTGTCATTTTTACTATGGTTCCGTGATTCTGGCCGACATGAAGTATCACAGATGGGTCTCATTCTCGGTCTTGATTCCTTGAATAATGCTCCCTGTGCTTCATTGCTTGTGCGGAGGGTATCAGATGCTAGGTTATCTTGATGCCGCATGTTGCAAGGACTAAATCTCTAACTACGACTCTAATCTGCTTGTGATTTGGATGATTCTATCAAGTTCTTTGATTCAAACTTGGATTGGCAAGTGCTCGCTCGTTGAAATGATCTAGAATAAATCATCTGAGCTGCCAAAAACTGTTTGAACTCAATGGCCGGAGGCATGGGCATAACACAAATACTCGCGCAAGTGGCATGGACCGAATGGCTCGGCAAGGGGTGGCACAGGGGGAAGGGCCACTCCCATGGATGGCATACTACCTATGCAGGGTCGTGATTTTTTCCTACGTGTGTCACTAGCCTGACTGTAGATGGATCGAATGCTGCCTTCTGGGACAAGGTGAACCTTGCTAGGTGAGAGGTGTGAGTGGAAAGAGGAGGGACTAGCTATCTCCCTAGTATCAACACTCTGAGGAACCTGCAGGTAAGCGGTCCGGATGCTCCGATTGGCAAGTGTTAATACTGTGCAAAATTTTCACGCTAAGGAAAGACCAACCTCCTGATTTATTCGAAGATTCAATCTACATCAAAGGTCATTCAACTTCCTTTCGCCATCTCTCATCAAGAATATCAAGTCTGGTCTACTACAGCTCATCTTCTTTGCAAAGCCTTGTGCACTCCTAGAACATTCCATATTATTCTGCACGCACGCACGCATCCATCCACAAGTGTCAAACTCCAAACTTCTGCGATAAACACCCTGCAACTTGTTGATTGCACTGTCAGTCATCCTTTTTAAATCGACTCATTCCCTTAACTTCAAAGAAAAGACAGACGTCGTACGCAGACACAATGTGGCAACTCGTACGCAACATCGTGGTTTCCATGTTCGCAATTTGGTCCATGAGCAAATACGGACCACCCGCGGTGGACAATTATTTCCTTCCTACAATCGAGTACGTCGCTGGCACATTCCACGCCATCGCACCATCGCCTGTCCCTGCTACGGCCTCCTTGTACGCGCATACTCCAGTGGCTGCAGGACCTACATTTACAATACCTGAGACGGTTTTTGTCTGGCAGACTGGCTCTGGAACCAGATCGGTACCAGAGCGGGCTACTATCACTGTCTTGAACTACGGCCAACGGCCATCCACCGACTCCTATACTGAGCATGACGGCTCAGTCCATGGGCTTTTTTCCTCTCTTGAATGGTGTTCTTGGGTCATCCAGGAAACCATTCACGCAATTCTGTTTCACCTACGCCGGGTGTTAGATAACTTCTTCTATCATTTATCACTGGGTGCAGTCATAATTATCACCTGGAAGATACTTGAGTATCGCAACCAGGTGACCATCCGAAGTCTCACAACGTCCCATGCGGCAGAGATCGCTGGTATCCAGGAAAAACTGTCTGCGGGAGCGTTGGCCAAGGACTCGAAAATTGCGTCACTGACAATGCAGAACGACGCTCAAAAACTTCAACTCGATACGCAAAAGTTGCTTCTAGATGAAGCCAGAACAGAGATTGAGGCGAAACCGATGGTGGAAGAGAAGCCCGAGAACGAACTTCTCAGGCTCAAGACGAGATTGACCGAAAAGGACGGCACGATAGCCAAACGTGAGGACAGTCTTGCCGAGGTCACCAAGCGAGCGGAGGCAGCCGAAAAATCCAATAAAACTTTGGAATACCAAGCCAAGAAAAGCCAATCAGACTTAGACTCGGCTCTGAAGAGGAAAGAGAATGAGATCGAAAAGCACAAGCACGCCTCCGAACAGGCAGCCAGAGATGGAGATACCGTCCGCGGTGAGCTCAAGAGTGCGAGAGCCCAAGCTGTAAAAGATAGTAAAACTATCGATGAGCTGCAGAAACAGGCGACTGATACCAAGAAGACGACCGCTGAGCTCGAATCTCAAATTAGGGCATCTATTGGTCGGAAGGACGAAATGACGACCAAGTTGCAGGATGAAAAGCAGGAGTTGATGGCCCGCGTCAAGACTCTGACGGCAGAGCAAAAAAAGGCTCTTAAAGTTGGGAGGGATGCTACCAACAGGGACCAAAAGCTTATCGGTGAGCTCCGAGGGCAAGTTGCAAAAGCAAATGGTCTCTGCAAAGCCGCCGAAGCGAAGGCATTGGAGCAGGAGGCTATGGTTGCAGACGCGATTGAGCAACAAAAGGTTGCCAACGAAAAGGCATCTGAGCAAGAAGCTGAAACGAAAGAACTCGAAAATCGAGTTGAGGCTCTGATAGGAAGAGTCGCTGATCTTGTGGAGGAAAATGAGAGGCTGAGAGCAGCCTCAGACGACACTCAGGAGCAGAAGACAGAGTGTCAAGAGGAAGGAAAAGAGGCCGACGTCGAAGTGGTGCCACAAGAAGCGCAAAAGCATTCACGCACCCTGCCATATAACCGCAACAACAAATTAAGAAGCAACAAGCGGCTGGACGGAAGCATAAGGACTTCCAAACATCCGCAAAACCAGCCACCAGAGCCACGGGTTTGTCACTTCTTCCAACGTGGAAATTGCAAGTTCGGTGCAAAGTGCTTGGACATTCACGAATCGCCGGCGAGCTCGCACAATCGCCCCGCACCATCGCAGGAGCCATTTTCTCCAGCGCCGGAGCCTGCCTCGGTCCACCAGACAGGTGATCATCAATCACATGCTTCCCCTGCACCAAAACCAGTGAGACCGATATGTGGTTATTACCAGCGAGGCCATTGCCGGAATGGAGCCAAGTGCCGTGACTCTCACAACATGTCTCTTGGTTGATTTGATTTAATCCCGGATTGACTAGAAGAGAGCACACAAAGCCGCCCATTTGGCGATGAGAGCCTGGGACATGGCAGGAAGAAGGGTCAGCGTGTCTACGGAGCGGGTCTCGAGAGGGAAGAGGTGATACTCCACACTGTCAATCCATAATACCATCTCCACGAATCAGGAACCCCCCTGCACAACCGAGGGAGGACAGAAGTAACGGGGCTAGCCGAAGAGGAGAGAAATACCGCGCTTGACGACGCATCACTTGAACGACTTTATGGAGGTGGCGGGACCCTTGGTGTCAAGCCTGATCACACGACACCCGAAGGATCGAATCTACGACTGTCGCATGACCTGATGATAAGTCTACCCACAACAGTATCCCAACGAGGCAAAGCAAGAGTGTCTCGAGAGGCAACAAGCGTGACATAGAAAGAGTTGATGGACATACATGGCGGGAGCATTCCTGACGATCTTCCAGCGGACTCGGATTACAAAGTCTGATTGTCCGAAGACGCGGAATTGGAGAGCGCCTGCCGGAATCGCTGTCGGGTTTCCCAGTGGGCTTGAAGATATCTGATTATAGGAAGCCGGAGCTTGGGCTCGTCTTCCAGAGGACTCGGATTACAAAATCTGATTGTCCGAAGACGCGGAATTGGAGAGCGCCTGCCGGACTCGCCGTCGGTTTTCCCAGTGGAGTTGGAGATATCTGATTGTCTGAAGCCGGAGCGTGGGCTCGTCTTCCAGAGGACTCGGATTGAGTGTCTGATTGTTCGGAGACTGAGCGTGGCAGAGGGTTTTTTTTCTATGTTGGAGGATAAGGTATGGGGGAGAGATGGAAGGATTGAATGGAATGGAATGGGGAAGATGGATTCTACACATGTTTTTGGGGAGAGGGCTTACGAGAGGGTGTGTGGGAGAGGTGGAAGGATAGAGCAGGGAAAGGACTTTGTCCACAATATCGGGGAGGGGATTTAGGAGATGGAAAAGAGAAAGCGGACAAATCTACGGCATTGTATGTGCCTTTCGATCTCGCTATGATGCTTGATACCAAGGAACCCAGCATCTTCGAGACGGCTGGATGGCGAGAGGGGTTGCTAGTCAGAGCACGGCGTTTTCTATTTTTCTTCATACGAAACAGGGCGATGGTATTTCTCTTAGGTAGCGGTTCAGAATTCCTTACTATCATGATCAAAGCAAAGTAGAGACTGTAGATGCGCTTCTGACAAGCTTCTCTGTGAATCAGTAGGACGAGATCTGAATGCTAGAGCCGTGGGAAAGAAATTAACCAGCCTCCCCCATTTCCCAACAGTGCAGCCTCAACACATACTCGGAGGAAAGTCGTTCCGCCGTGAATATTCCATCTGCTTCTATGCTCAGTTGCACGCTCTCTACCAAATCTCAAACCTACCACCTTATCGCATCCAAGCAAACACCTTGACGTCCTCAACCTGGTACACATCTGCATCCGCACACTGTGCATTACAATACAAACCCATCCGTCATCCGCCATCAAGAAGACCAGCACTGAGAACCGCCCCCTTACCTCTCTTCCACAGCAAACCCACCCCCCAATTCGTAAACCAGTTCTACCATCAGAATGGCTTCCCTCGCTCAAGCTACAGCTTACCTCCTGCCATCGCTCGAATTTGCCGCTAAGCTCAGCTCCATCATCCCAATGTGGCTGCTGCTGGTCATGGCGGATAAGCACTTCTTGGGTCTTCCGCTCCTCGAGGGCTCCTTGTGGCGCTCACCGAGGATCCCTCCTCGATTTTCCATCACGACTAGGGACAGCGTGGAGCATGTTTGGCGCTCGAAACGCCGTGGCGGTTCAGCACAACACGGCTTCAAGGACTTTATACCGCCTTCTCCACAGCCATCCCAATCACCACATCATCTTCCCGACGCTCTGCCTGTACGCACCCCAGGCCCTACAACCGTGTCTATCTACCAACCCTTGGAGGTCCATGATCCATTCAACTCATCGTCTCGATGGCTGGAGCCCAGCGATGTAGGTTGTGTAGTGCTGTTAGCGCTCATGATCACATTCCTGGGCATCATCCTCACAAAGGGCCGCAGGCATCCTTTTGGCAAGAGACAACTCTACAAGACTAACGACATCGAAAAATCGTCGCCTGACCAACATTCCGGACAGGGTCTGACTGACAGTTTGGAGTTCCCGGTATACTGGGAACATATTCCCATATTCTTGTTTAACGATACTGCTGCCAAGGACACGATCGTCCAGACAGTCGAGAAGAGCAAGGAAGACGTGGATATGAAAGTTGAGAAAGGTGCAGATATTAAGGAAGATCTTGAGAAGCTGTTTGGGCCCATCGAGAACAAGAAGAGAGATCAGCGCGAGAAGGAGGACGAGAAGGAGGGCGAGAATGTTACGGAGATGGAAAGAGGCAAGAACATTGAGGCAGAGAGGATCGAGAAGACGAAAACGGATTTTGCAGACAAAGGGGAGAACCGTAAAGACTGTGATGAAAGTGGAAGGAAAGTAGGAGATGAAGACGGAGAGAGAGATGGAGACAGCAAGGGAGATCGGAAGGACGCCTGGAAGGCTGATATCAAGGAGCATAGGCTGAGTGACTCTGGTGAAGTTCTTGAGGACGATGGCTTAGATGGGTCTCCGGTCGTCGGACAACGAACGAAGAAAAGGAGGATCAGAACAAACGCAAAAAAGAGAGCAGCAAAAAGAGCTGCGGCCAAAGAAGCAGAAGAAAAGCTTCAAGAAGCACCGAACCTTTCCTTTGGGGATGCGAAAGAGCATGAAGAGGGAAAGGGGATGCCAGACGAAGCGGAATCAGCCGACTGGCCCGAGACGGCTCTAGGTGGTGCGACGGAGGAGAATAGAAAGAAGCCTCGGCGACGCCGCCGCGGCCGAAAACCCGAAGTACAGGATCATGCTTTGAATGACATCGACCATGAGCCTGACCATGAAACAGACATCATTTCCTAACAACACGATACCTGATATCGGCCAACGCGATGAGGCTCAAGCGCGACGGACGTTTGTTGGTGTTCAGAGCAATGATTCGATCATACTCAGGGTGAGGGCGAGGAGGCAGTGATTAGGCCGCCCGATGGACCTGAACAGTAGATGAAAAAAGGGTGGTGTGCAGACATTACAATAGAAACCGTTCCGAAAGAGAAGAGGAGAGAGGGAAGGTTTGAGAGCGACCAAGGAGCTCGAAATGGTCGTGAATGGGCATGAGAAGGCTTAGGGCGATCTACATGGAATACTCCCAGAATGGACGGACCTTCCATATACGCCTAGACGACAGATCGAAAACCCGGAGAAGAATGGTGATCCTGATAAGCGGAGAAAATGATGCCGAGACGACTGTCCAGAGGATTGTATTAGTTGGGCGGTCCAATGGTGTTTGTAAAGACGATCGAGCTGGAGTCCATTTGTCGAGTACCTTGTCTGCTCAGGTTGAGCTTCATGGCTGCCTTGAGTTGAGCTCCTGTGTCCGTTCTTAGGTTGAGCCTTCATGGCTTCCGAGATTGGGTTTCAGGGCTTCTCGAGGTTGCCATTAGGAGCTTCCTGTAACTAGACGTGTTTTTTCTTTATCTGTTGCGGTCGAGCTTGACAGCTTCCTTGGGTTGAGCTTCTGTGTCCATTCTTAGGTTGAGCCTTTAAGGCTTCCGAGATTGGGTTTCAGGGCTCCCCCAGGTCGACTTGGAGTGCTTCTTGTAGATAGACTAGCGTTCCATAACAGAAAACAATGCATACCTTTGACCTATCTTTCAATGATGAAGTCAATGTAGCTATTTGCAGGTATTTTATCGTACAGGAAGTTGGGATGAGTCAGTAAAGAGGAGCTGGAGAGGAGTTGACGTTGGATGTCTGCTAGCTTCTTGGCACCTCTAGTGTCTCTACAGAATAATTCCTGGATACTTCCTCCCACGATGACTATTACAGAGAATCTTTTTCTGAGAGCTTGTCTCACAATTTTTGTCAAGGGCATCTCCAGCTAACTTGCCTGGCATCCAGCAAGAATCCATCCTGCCATCCTATAGCCACGGAACCTACAGCCTTGCTCACCCTCTCAACGGCTACCTCGTGCTTCCGGACCTTCAACTGGGCGTGGTCTATTCAAGAGCAAAAATGAATTGTGGAGGGACAACAGATGCTTGGACAGTGGTGAAGGGTTTGTGGAAGCTAATCTGTCTTGTAGGGTTCTATTTAGTGCTGTCAAGTTAAGAATGGCTTTATCAAGACTCTTGCTAGAATTTCCCTCGCCAGTATGATCCGTGACAACCCTCTTCTTGCTAACCCTCCCACATTCTCTAGAAATCAGAGTATCTCAATCGACTTTCTTTGGTATTCCTCTTCATCTTCAGATATTTCGCATCTCCAACGTAATCATTCAGTGCTTCTCTAATCACCATCCTGCCGGAGACCATCAAAGCGAAGACGACCAGTACAATGACAAGCATCAAAGCTTCCAACCCGAAAGGTTGATCCGTTTCCCTGATCTCCCCAAGTGCCCAAGACTGTCTTGAGGTCCTTCTTTTTGTTGGTGTAGTCTCGTGGATGAAACGTGATCTTCCAAGCAAGCCATTTACTTTCCTCTGAAACGAGCTTGCTGATGACAGTGCTTCGTTCGTTTGACCGAGATCCGCACGAATTTCAGCGTCACTCTCCAACGATGTATCGTACTCTGGATTTTGAATTTGATCGAAGAATAGGATTTTGTTACATATCGATCCCCTCATAGACAAATCTTCGTCATCAATTTCAAACACGGCTTCGGTAAGGAGGACAGCAAGGAACTCTTGCGTACTGCCTTTGAAAGTGTCTTCGTCCGAACCATGGAATTCGATGGCAAGTCGTAAAATAGGTTCCGTGATGTGTCCCTGCCAACTGATGATTGTCTGTAAGTTTGCAGCAAAGTATTCGTCTGCATCTAAAAGAGACCATTGTTCCAATTCTACCACTGGCGCTGCATACTTCTTAGCTTCCATATTTGGACGACACGGCAAGAGGACAACTGGATAGAGCTGTCAAATAGGAGACATACAGCTAGAGCTTCATGGGTGACGATGGTGGATGAGGTCAATGAGGAGATGTTGAAATTTTCGCAAAAGGCTCTAACGGAGTTGACCTGGTCTTCGAAGGCCCTTGCAATATGGCAATGTGTCAGTCGGCCTGTCCAGGATGTCATTGTTTATGTAGATGAGCTTGGTTGCTTTTTCTCTCTAGAGCAGGAGTCGTGGGCTTGCATCCAAAGACTTTGACCGGCTCTGTTGACCAGCTCATGGTGCTGGTGGAAGGTTTAGAGGTCATAATGTGGATGGGTGGTGAGTAGGGTCGCGGGGGTATGGACGCGCATCAGCACGATGAGGGACTGGATACCGACAGTTGTGGCCAGAAGAGTAGCACAGAAGAGACCCGCTCCGAATTGCAACGCTCGCGTATGGAGCATGTTGTTGATGATTGCAACCATCGCGTTGACTTTGATGGGGTGCTAACCGTTGTTTCGATGGTGTCTTGATGGAGTAATTGAGTGTTAATCCCTTGCCAATCAATCGCCACACCACTTGTTCGAATTCCTTTGACTCATATCCTTATTGCAGACTTCCTTGGCTTTGTTGGCGGATATCTTAAGGTCACGAATCTCTTGCTCTTGGCAATTGCTGAGGGTTTGTAGTTCTTTTATCTCGTCTTCCTTCTTAGTCAATTCTTCCTTCTTCGCATCCTCCAAACGCAAGAGCTTTTCATGCATTTCGCCACCCGAAGAGTATCAAAACTGGGGCCCCATAGGTCTCGATTAGAGCCTCATCAATAATCAAAACCATCCGATGTTTTCTGCTGGTTATAATGTTTTTTTTTATATTCTCGAGTAATAAACGTAGAAAAGCCCTACGGCATGAATAGTGCAAAGATTGACATCTTCGAATAAGGAGATCAAATAATCCTTCGCGGATTCCTGAAGAGCATGAAGACTGCTGACGCTTAGAAGCGGACATCTGCCTTCTTTTCTTGAGCGATCTCCTTGACAGGTTGTGAAACTCCAGTGTTTTCCAGGTGATAGTGATTGCTGCACCCAGTGATAATTGATAGAAGAAGTCATCTAACACCCGGCGTAGGTGAGTCAAGAGTGAATGGTCTCCTGGATCACACGAGAGCACCACTGGAGTAATTGACTGTTCTAGCGCAATGGTAGGTCTACCAAGTTCATGGTTCATCCCTTGCTGGATAGAACCGACGACATGGTACAGGTGCCCGGCTCTTTCAACCCCATCTGCAATGAAGATGGCCTGTGGTCGCCCGTGTATGTAACCTTGAAGACGGCGTACAATGTTACGGACTGGGCCGTCATGCTCAGCAGAGGAGTCGGTGAAAGGCTGTTGGCCGTGAAAAGAAAGAGATTCAACGAGAATGGCCTTGTATATCATACGTAGTGTAATGAATTGATGAAGAGACCTCCATAAAATTGTGCCAGCAGGAGGCAATTCTCTCATCAGCACTATTCCAAAATAAGCCCCAGTCTGAACTAGGACGACCCTGATCTGTTCTCCCAGGGAAGAGAGCCTGGGTTGAGATGCTGAATGATTACAAGTAGTAATTTGAATTTATGCTCCTGATCCCAGTTGACAAGGTTGTTAGGAAGTATGTGAGGAAGTATGTGACTGTAGAATGATTAGATTGTGGTACTCTATTTTTTTTTGAGGATGTGATGGCCTCTTGTCGTGTGAGTGTGAGGCCGTAATTCTGGTTCATATCCAAATCTTGACAATGAGCTAGGCGAAAAACTCGATGGCTGTACGACGATGTAATAGCATTGATGTCCTTTGGCAAGTGGATTATAAGGTAAACGTGGACCAGGTCTTCTTGACGCTTCCGCCCTGGCACAGGTGATTCATTGCTTTTAAAGGCTTTGATTTCGAAGCGGATACTGGATGACCAA
Organism: Parmelia sp. 050094; assembly: GCA_018257885.1. Classification (NCBI taxonomy): domain Eukaryota; kingdom Fungi; phylum Ascomycota; class Lecanoromycetes; order Lecanorales; family Parmeliaceae; genus Parmelia; species Parmelia sp. 050094. Next base: position 38,843 of record JAEUBB010000141.1, on the reverse strand, counting down.
GAATTGATATGGTCCAGATGAATCCGACACGCGACTCGACTGACTTCGCCCTTGAGCTCGCCGATAGAACGTTTCAAGTCATTGGACAGTACCAACTTCGCTTTGAAAGAAGGAGAGTCGTCTTTTCCCTCACCAGATTTCGGGAGAGGTGTGTACTCATTGTCGCGCAGACGAGTCCGAGGGCTTATATACACTTTACCGCTAACTGTATCTAAATCTTCCTCCAGAAACTGCTCGGCAGATTGTTGCGACATAATAAATTGATTAAATGTAGCCTTCTAATAAGGTCTTAGGAGGATGTAAGAGGTCTGTAATTTACCAGTCTAGAGGTCTATCAGCTGCGATTCACGACACAGATACTATAGACGTACCAAGGCAGTGATTTCGCACAGTACTGCTCGCGATCTAGAACTAAAGAGGTAGGTAAAGTAAGGTGTAAGATCGAGAGGAACACTGTATCTATATGACGATAGTAGGTGATGTGATGAAAGTAATAATATGGGAAAACAGAGAGATAAAGAAAGATGGGAATTAGGATCACAATTAAGGAGTTTGACATAATAAGTTGAGGTTGCAACGAGATCGTACGTATAACCAATATAAGGGTTGACTTACAGAAGCTCTAGTTCTTGACACGTAAACGTAGCTGTATCTAACTTGATACGAGGACTAAAGGTATTGCTAGTTGAAGAAGGTGGTTTGTGGAAATGAGAATCTGAGAATATGTGAGGTGAGTTAGCTAGTTCGCTAGTCGCGTCCGGTTGTTTATAAAGGAGGGAGACCGTGAATGGTATAAGATGCAAACTAGCCTATTCCCTAAATGCCCGCACCAGGTATAAGTATCAAGAAGTAGAGGTAATTGTAAAGACGTAAATGATTTGAATGATGAGATTTAGTAAGCTCGTACCGGGTGAGGGTGGGCAGGTAGTAGGTTTGATTGTGAATTGCGATACGCTCCGAACTTTGTAGCCGACCTTATGCTGGATATACACAGCGACACGGTCCGATAGGAGGAAATTGGCGACGAGTGGAGCGAGTGGATTGAAGTCGTATGTCACTCTGCGCCCATCGTGAGGGCTATGTGGTCCCAGCTGGGAGTGCTTGTTAGTGCGGGTTGTTTGGGTGGTAAGGGGTACGAACCTGCCGGTTTCCGCCAACTCATTCTTCCAATTCTCCTTTATGTCGGCTAGCAAAAGTGTCATGTTGTCCAAGTAGCGCTCCTACTCCTGAGCCAGATCCGATAACATGCGGTCCATCGCTTCGTAGATGTCTTCGTAGTCCCGGTGGGTCATCTCCATGCCATTGTCAACCGCGTGCTGTCTGAATGAGACGAAGAGGAAGAGAGTTGAGGCGCGCGGAATGGCGTCCCCGAGGGTCTGAAGAGCTTATGGTCTCTATCTAAGATTGAGTCTATGATTTTCTCCATGGAACAGTCGAAGTATCTCTCTGGCTAAAGTGAAAGTAGTATATATGTAGTCTTTCGTTAAACGTCAGGTCTCCGAATTGGGAGTAGGTCGCGCAAGCTCCCTTAAGTCCTTGACCTATCATCAGGTAGACATATTGGCCATGTGGAGTCACGAAACCAGTCTTATACTCATCTCCCTCCTTTATCGGAACGCCCCAGTATCCATTTAACGCATCCGAGCTAAAAAACACTTTGTACCTTGGCTTCACGATCGTGTCAAGAACCTCATCGATCCTGTGCATTGGGTATTGGGGTTTGATTGTATACCTATTGACAGGTATAAAGTTGTGCACAACTCTCAGCTGGTCTAAGCCTTTCTTCTTAGGCGGGAATTGGCTTCTGGCTCCCCAATCGCTGCCTATCCTCACAATGATGCCAGCGTCTTCCATTTCAGGGAAAATCTTGGCTGCGAAATCTCTTTCCTTAGGTGTGTATCGTCTGATCGTTTGATAGACAGGCTTCGCGTCAGCTGTCAGGTCAATCGAATGGTGTATCAAATCAGTGGGTTTAATGTCACGCATGGTTTTCTGGCCGCCAATCTTCTTCAAAGTGATCTCGCGGTCAGACATTGTGCTACTGTGTAAGTGAAATGATGATAGAGTGAGGGTAGTGATGAAATCTCGTGGTGATGAGATAGAGTGATTCGGCGGGGAAGAAGAACGTCTTTTGCAGTAAAAATGACACTGGCAGTGAGGTTTAAGTGAGGCTTGCCAAGTCCCGTTGGCATTGCACTTGGCGGTCTGCAGAACCGGCTGAAAAATCCGAAAAGAAAGTTTTTACTCATCCAATCCGAGCGACCACTTTTACGTAAAATTGATTTACGGTCATTTCGTGATCGATCAACTGTTCTTCTGAACAGAAATATTGTGCCAGCCATTTCGGAGGGAAAGTTGTAGCTTTAACGTTATGGTCTTCATCCAAGATTGAGCCTAGTGATCGAAACGAAAACTCGTCGATCTCGAACTGGGTGGGCGGATTATAGCGACTGGGTTCTCGAGCGATCGCTGTTCTGCTTTACGTTAACCTTCTGTTGGTACTGCGTGAGAGCACACGGGAGTACTTACCGGGCTTACAGTGACGATTCTTTCTAATATCCGCAAGAGAAAGAGAAGTATTGCGCGGTACTTTGGCGACCAGATTGATGTATATATCTATATTATGACGAAACCTTGAGTCTGAAGTCCGCGAAGGTAGCGATGTATGGACTCGCAAGTGACCTTTAGTACAGGGCTTAACATTCCTCATCTAGTGCAATAGACCAATAAGGGAAAGAAAGAGGGATTCAACTATTTACTTCATCGCCGAGGAGTGTGATTGTGGAAGCCAGAAATGGATTGATGGAAACACTGAAAGCCAGATGGAGAAGGCGTTGTGACACCATTGGCAGTATAAGAGAGTTTAAGAGGCTACTCTGATCCTTGCTTGATTGGACGAAATCGTAGTTCACGTCTTCCACAATCCTGCCGGAAAAAATGAGCTTCCTCTTTTTCTGTTGTTCCGCACTATGACATATTTTCCAGAACGAGTGCTCCTTGATTTGTTCTGTCGTAAGAGGCTTAAAGACGTTACGCACGTTTTCACTTGCAGCCCCTGCATCTTCATATTGGTCTTCCTGGTTTGCTGCTCGTGCAGCATCGTTTCTTGCAGCGTTACTAGCCGGTAATCTGAGCTCAGCGCCATCTCCATCCTTGTATCGACTAGGAGAGTCATTAATGAAAATGGAAACTAAACTTTTAATTAAGGGATACATTGGGGAGCCCAGCTCCGACTACTGAGCATGACCATGGAGCTCCGTGCATCTTTGAGAAAAAAAAAACTGTCCCTCTCTTTTGACCCGAAGCGGTCTGGGAATGGCGACTGGGTGGTTTGATGCCGGTCGATGGCCAAAAGAGATTTGCTACGTTGCTTTCGTTGCGCGAGCCCAGTGCGGCCAGCTTGTTCAAAAGATTAGTCTCCATGTGGAAGCAGTGATAGTGTGGGTCGTTGAAGGCGCGCATGAATTTCTCTTGGAGGTCGTAGTTGACATACCGTGCAATGCTTTTTGCTAGATGGAACCAGTAAAAGTGTATGTTGAATCGAGTTAGGTATTGCTCTTCAGAGACATTGTTCTCCTTGTCGCTCATCCCCTTTATTGTCACTGTGGGGTAGTCATCTAGACCTTTCGATGCCTTTGGCGAGAAGCAATCCACATTATCAACGACAATCTGGGCCACCAAGTTGATAAGATTGTCGGCGACGATAATGTTGTTCGCATAGTCACGATGGGGGAAATATTCAGTCTGAGGATTATGCATAGGTCCCTCTTTGGCGTATATCTCGTGGCGCCTGGAACAAAGTCTCCGGAGGGTACTAGCAACCTGAGGTTCTGATCCATAACAGATCGTAGAGCGGGGACGTTGTGAGATTTAAACTGCTGTAGTTGATTCCGTGACATGAGCTCGAAGCTCATGCTGCGTTCGTCCTTGAGTCTGTCATACATTCTGCGGTAATCTAGGTGTGATACGATCGACCGAGATGTTGTGAGGTCCAACATCATGGACTGTCCTCGACGTAGTCAGATTCTCCAGTGTGAATGATCTCGGGTCGCTGCTTAAGGTTCGCTGCTTCCGGTGTGGCTTCTTCCCTTTCTAAATATTCCACTACGCTCTCTAGCCGCTTGTCCCATAGATGTGCCACCTCTTCGACGTCATGATCACCCTTCGAGCAGCCATCCGACGAGACTAGATTCTCGACATAGTCAGATTAAGGCGATGATGCCACGTTCGCCATTAGTATAACAATTGTGGCGGATCTAGAACCGCCGCTTGATGCATTCCAAAAGTAGCTCCGGGTCGGTACGCATGAGCGTGTCAAAGGGAATGAGGGTCGGGCTGCGCGTCGAGAAGGTCGCGATCCTAGTGTGGATTATCTCTTCGTCTAGAGTCTTGATCGTTTGGTTTGCAGCGACGTTGTGCGCTACGAGTGCCTTGTTATGCCACTCGAAAATGTCCACAAAGGCGATAGCAAACGCAGCAAGGTAGAGCTTGCAATGTAGAGCTGTGGGGGTAGGACCAGCACCCTTCCCTGCAGTCCTAACCCTAGAGCCGTTGCGACTCTTGTCTTCCTGATCGGTCAGCTCTGGCTGAGTCATGTTTCACATTTTTCTGAAGGGCAGACACGTTCCCAGCAATTGCTGCTAAGTAGCTTTTGTAATCAGTTTTGTTGATCCCTGACCCTTGGAGCATGTGATCGTACAAAGCCTACCGATTTCGGTTTGCCTTTAGATTTGGGCCAAATCTTCTTGATATTTGCGTCTCCTTCTCTGTCTATTGCTAATAACAGAATGTGTGCGGGGAGGTTCGGTACTGGTTTTTCCGTGAATTTAGCCATCGTCGTGTGATATTCTTGTTCTTCTTCTTCGGTTTCGAATCCGTTGATGTATGGGTCAAAGACCATGGCAAGAGTACCCATCGATGATATCATTGCGTGAGATCAATACCTCAAGGAGCCTGGCTGGGTCTTCGTCGATACAACTGGACGCGTTCACAACACAGTGAGCAGATGTTGTACCATCTGGACTTAGCTGTGCTTTCACCTTTACTTTCTTTGCATCAGGATGTAATTTGAAATCGGCCGGAGACGTACCGAGATCCAGTATGCATGTCCTGCACACTCTCTTCCGCGTTCCTCATAGTACGTCGTTACTGTTCGCCTCCCTGCAATGACCCTGTCGAGTATCTCGAGGTCAGAATGTTTGAATTTCTTTTTTTGCCGTGATACCTCTCTTTTCGTCGCAGCCTTGAGCGAGATTGCCGTCACTTTCTGGTCTTCGTGTGCTTTGCCGAATAGACTAGGTCTANTCTTCGTCCTCTTTGTAGGTGACGTAAAGTGAGGGGATGGTCGTGGCCATGTCTTTGATTTGCAACGTAGCAATATCTTCTAGTTGAACTTATTTCTAATTGCCACCAAACTTTGGACGCGCGTAGATTCCTTCTCCAACTGGCTGAAAAGATATTCATATGTTGGGTCCTCTGATTCATTCTTTGCCTTGGCATCATCGTCATCCTCGAGCTTTCTTAATCTTGCTTCCCTTCCTGGACTCAAATCGTCTTCGGGCGTGTCTTCCCGACGCTCTCTCCTACAATCCTACGGAAGAGGTTTTTATATACCTCTGTCAGCTTGTTTGGTCTCGTATCTGATTTTCGCCTGGCATAGAGAAGAAGTAAGTTTGTCGCATGAGACTTTTTTCCAGCTCACTCTTCTCCTTTCGCAGCTTTTCGGCAAGCAACAACGAATCCATCTCCTTGGATGCTATCGATGTATTCTCCTTGGGTGCTGTCGATGTATTTCGCCGGTCCTGCTCGGAAGCTTGAGCCGTTGGAATGGCGTATGCACTCAAGATGTTTGAGGAGTGTAAAATGTGGAGTGGTTGAATGTCGCCGCCATCTCGACTACCAACTCCCTGCGCTAAAGTGCTGACGACTAGAAGCGAACCTTTAACATGTTGCCGTACTCTCATAGAATATTCTAGCCCGTCGAGATACTCATCTATCTCTTCCTTCTATACTGAAACGCGAAGGCACTCATTTCTACGGATGACTGAAACGTAGGTGTGTTGTTATAGGCCAAAAATTTGTCAATCTGCACCTTGTTCTTGAATCCCAATCACTTAGAAGCCGCCAGACTAAATCCTTCAGGGTCCTTGCCATCTTGAAGTGGTCCTCGCTACTCTTTGTTAAGCTTGGGAGTTCAGTGTCTCTGTTTTGAAGAGAGATAGCGTTGGTTCTCGAAGGATGATGAAGGCTAAAGAATATATATGTAGGTAAAGTCACCATCGGAGAGCAGCCATCTGTCTCTTGTGTAAAAGATGAAGAATTGCAATCGGAGTTTGTTTCCAGGGCCGTGTTTTTTGGGTCCAGAGTGTAGGTTTGGCGTCTTTCTGTAAACCGTTCAAAGGGCTGTCCGGTTTGTGGGGCCGTGAAAAGGAATGTTTGCCAGAAGCCGCCGCTTCACCAAATACTCAATCTTGGCTTCGATCTCTGATCGCTCCTCCTTGTCAGTCTTTCGCTCTCCTTGACGACCATATCATTACACGTTCGGGTACTCTGTTGATCTGAATCTGATAGTATGTCATCTTCAATTGTTCTGCGGTGAGTTTCCTTGTACTGCTGGACATTGCAGTTCTCAACCGCTTGTCGATAGCCATTAGTGTAAGCGTCGGTCTCTTTCTGTTGAGCCGCGCCTAATTCCGCTCTGAGGCTCTTGACACTTGCTTCGCTGTCCCTTTGGGCCTTCTCGGCCCTCTCCACCTTCTGCTGCAGCTGCATGTTGGTTCTGCTCGACTCTTCGGCTGATTTGCGGGAATCTTGCATCTTGTCTTGGAGCTTCTTCAGTGTCCGAGTATGCTACGAGACTTGCTCTTCCGCGGTTCGCGCCTTTGTCTCTGCAGCTTGCGCCCTTGTGTAGCCTTCGGAGGTTTGTCGAAATAGTTGTCAACAGAGATGAGATGGATCCAGAAACATGCGGCGGACTTTGAAAAAGTACAAATGTCTTCAAAGCGTTGCAGATTTGTCGCCTTTGTACATCCAATTTGAGGTATTTCTTTGAATGTCATTTGACTTTTCTGGCGCAATGGTAGGTCTGCTAAGTTCATGGCTCATTCCTTGCTAAATAGAATCGACAACATGATACAAGTGCCCGACTTTTTCACCTCTATCTGCAATAGAGATGGCCTGATGGTCGTGGGATCGACCCGTGTATGTAACCTTGAAGACAGCGTACGATGTTGACATTGTCAAAGTTGTAGAAAAGGGTTCTGCCTCAATCAACAAAGCTCGATTATTGACTTGTGCGAAAGGCTATGAATGGGGACAGTACCTGATAGACGTACGTGCAAGTAATTTTTATCGTATCGATCTGATGTTATCACTGCTGTTAAGGAATAATATGACATCCAGAGACAGTTACTCCACTCTTCTTCCACTGTTCGCTTCTTGGTTTCCTGATCTACCCTCTACCTTCTTTGGTCCACCAGACCTCCTGATCCAATTAAAATATGTCTTTTGCCATGCTTCTGTGGTATGATCAGGCCTCAAAGTATCGATAAGAGAGGTAATGACTTGTCTTAAGCTGGAACGGTGTGAGAAGTATCACCAAGACTTTGGTATTGATCAACATGGCTTTGCAGCTTCTGCAAAGTGATTTTAGACGTTGCGGGAGTGAAGGTCGGCTTCGGCGTGCTTGCTTTTGAGGAACTCTGTTGTTCCAAGCGTGTAGACTTCGCCAGATTCGGCTTCGGCGTACTTGATTCTGAAGAACTGTATGGATGGAATCGTGAGGATTGTTTAGGGCATTGTGAAGATTTGTGTCCCTGAGTTTGACAGTGGTTGCAAATTTTTTTTGCAGATTTGTCTAGCGTATGCCCCGGCTTTCTGCAGTGGTATTGTTGGATGCAAGAGCGCTCTGATTCTCGAACCTACTGCACAGCTGTTGCTGCATTCCATCAAGACGACGAGATCGGTTGATGTGAACTGATCTTCGGCCGGAGGGCTGCTGGGGAATGGCAAGGGGTTTTGTCCTTTGTCTGCAAAGTCCGTCTTCGTCTTCTCGATCTTCTCTTTCTCAATGTTCTTGCCTCTCTCTATCTCCGTAACCTTCTCGCCCTAACCTCTCTTCTTGTTCTCGATCGGCCCAAGCAGCTCCTCCCGATCTTCCTTGATATCTCCACCTTTTTCAACTTCCATCTCTACGTCTACCTTGCTATAGAGTAGCGGCGCCCGAAGAAGATGCAGCAGGATATATATGTATGTAAAGTCACAATCAAAGCACAATCAGAGAACACCTATAAATATCATTTGCAATGACTTGATGTAGGGGAAATCAAGAAGACTGTTACAATGAAATAAAGGGTAGATTGTCAAAGGAAATTATAAAGACATGGATGTAGAGGACTGTATGTTGGAAAGAGAAGAAATGTTGGAAGAGAAGGGGGTTTAAATACCGTAGAGAATATTCTCCAATGTGTGAATGGTAGAATAGTGAAGGCAAATGGTGAATTGTTTTGGAGATGATTTCACTTTGTTTCTGTGTTGATACGATTCACCTGTCACATCCACGTTATGCTCAGGAGGAATGATGTGTGTGACATGGAACCGCTGTCACTTTTCCCGCCTCTGCGGAGTTCTTTGCTAGTAACATAAGAGAGAAGTGTCGAAAGGAGAAGTGTCAAAGCACGATATTCACAGTGGAGACATCCATATCTGTAATAAAGCTGGAAAGAAAGTGTCTTTGAACAGTAGTGTGATGAATGCCTGAATGTCACCTTCAATCTACGTCTCTTGCGTAACGCTCTCATTCTCGGCAATCGTGCGAATTGACTGACACCCTTAGACACTTTCGGGACTTCGAGTTATCCAATAGAGAGACGATCGCTGGAACAGATCTTTCCATTCTCTGCTATCTCTTGCTCTTCAACAATTCCGTCATTACCTGACTATCAACCTGCTCATTTTCTGCATTCAAGGAGCCACGCTGTGCGCTGATCCTTCGTCCATAAAGACATGAAGAGTGAAAGCAAGAAAGAGAGCTATCAGTCCGATACGTAGACCGAGATAAGCTGTCAAAGTTGACAATGTCTGACCCATGCTGGCCTTGTCTTCTGAGAAGCTATGCATTAATGGGTTCCCATGCGCTTGCAACATCAC
>JAEUBB010000141.1:10323-29677 GCA_018257885.1 Parmelia sp. 050094 | reverse complement strand
GGTTTGATCTTCATCTTCATCTTCTCGAGGTAGGTTCCGAGTGGCTTAAGATATGGGAAATTATTTTCCCACTTCCGAGAGTTTTGTGGCTACGGACATATTGTCTATTTGTGATTATTGACAAATTGAAGCTTCGCCTGATCGAAATTGGGTATTCGGCTTGAAAATCCAATATGTGACATTCGTCGGCGTCTTGCATGCATAGGTATATCTTGCGAAGCGATGTCTAACTCCCTAGACTGGAGACAGCGGATGAGACTTTATGGTCTAGATAGCTAAACTTGAAGACTTCCCAAGATGCAAGCGATTGAGCTTGTGCGTTGTGATGGAATGTTCCTTTTAACTCTATGACTATGGATACTTGCCCACGAGCGGTGAGACCTCTGATACAGAGCGTCCTAATCACCTCACTGCAAGTTTTTTTAACCCGGATTTAACCGGAATGATCGAAGTTGAGGAAATTGCACAATTTCTGCGCGTTGGCTGCGTAGTAGGATTTGCGATAGTAGAAATTCTCAAAGGTCTCGAGGTAAAACTTGGCGGCAAGTGCGGGCGATACTGCACCAACTGATTTAGAACAAAATGATTCGGTCTTTTATGGTGAGCCGGAAATAACTGAAGATACTCATGGGGGGAATTTCCCTGTATTTGTGAGTTGGCGATGATGGTTTTGATGGGACTGAGCATGGGTCATGTAGGATGGACATGGTGCCTGAGTAGAGAGTTCAAGTTCGCAGGCTGGGATGAACGAGGAATTTATTGTAGGCGATATGTACAGAGTTCATACAAGCAGAAGAGAAGAGAAGACTGGCTTGTTCTAGGGGAATATGTGGGAACGTCAGATGTACCCAGGCTTAGGTCAGGTTCTCAAGTCATGGTATTATTCATCCGTTTCTATCTAATTTTTTTGCAAGTGTATTCGACATCCTACCGAGACTCCCTAATCTCCCTCATTCCTCGCAACATTTCCCCAATGTAAAGTTGTCTACTTGAAGTCATATCCTCAACGTGAAGGGTATCTGCTGCCAGTTTCAACACTCTTTTTTATCCCAAATAGCATTTGCCAGTCGTTCAGCAACCACGAGGAGGAACAAGAACAAGAAAAATAGAGCACTTTCGTGAATATATGAGACAAGGCGACCCAGTGAACCTTGTGGTGCTGCGGTGCGGGGCCGTTCTCCAAGAGTTGCGGTGGCGCTTGCCTCGTTTGGAGTCTTGGGTCGATGCTCGTGTATTGTTTTAATTAGTGGAGACTTCTCTTTCCTCCCTCTAAGCCGTGCACTTGGGAACGCCTGCTCTTGCCATTCCTCATATGATTTCATCTCTTCTTCTGTGAAGGGATTCGGTGTGTCCTGGATATCGAGTAAAGGTTGTCTGCTTGAACTCGATAGGTAGACGAGATTTGTACGAAGCTTCCTTCCATTTGCTCTACCCTGGTGATTCGGCTGTTCTTGGGCTATGTTGACCCTACTCTCCGTGACGGGTTTTTTATTGAGCTGCAAGTCTGTCGCCTGAGCTACTCGGTCGCTAACTCTGATGTCGGTTTGGGCCTGGTTATCTTCGTCATCGGTGTCGAGCAGGAGTAGTCGATCATCTGCAGTAGCCGTGTGTGCATCGTCTGTCACCAGTGCAGAGGAACTGGATAACAAAGGATGTTCGGTCTGGTGGTCGCTATGTGTGTTTGATTGAGTATCATAGACCTCTTCGTCTCGAGAATGCAACAAATCATGCTCCTCCTCTTGGTCTATATCGGCTGCTGCTTGAGTACTCTGGCTCTCTTCGCTATTTAGCTCGAGGATTAAAGATCGTTCGCTTTGATTTGCGTCTGATTCGAATGTGAGAGATTTTTCTTCGTGTTCTGAAGCTCCTGGTAATATAAGATTCTCAGCTTGATCTTGTGGTACCTCAATTTGAAACATGTCAGTTTCCGGACTGGACAGGTCTTCGTCACGGGAAATAGGCACCGTTTCTCTGAACATGTCGTGTTCGTCGCTAATCAGACGTCTCTGGCGCGAATTTGGCACTGTAGATCGCTGAATTTGAGCTTCGATATAGCGTTCGTCTCCGTCTTTGAGCCCTGGAGCGCGTGAGTCAATATCTGTGACATCTAGTTCAATCCTGCGTCTGTCATAAGGAATTTCCTCATCGTCCTTGCCCTTCCCATAGTTGCCACGTACGAAACAGGCGCATTGAATACTCCAAACATCCTCAGGATTCTGTGGACGAATCAACCAATGAGACGCATCAACAAACTCTACCAAGCCTGTCCGCATACCACTTAAATCATATAGCAGGTCGACGTGGAACACTAAAATTTCATAGTTAGTATTTCTCGTTTGAGGAAGACAAGTAAGCTCCGAGACAACGTCTGAGGAGCAAAAATCTCCAAGACAATGTCTCAGCACTCAAAACCAGATCAGGATAGTAAGATGTGTGACAGAAAATATGACCTACTCTCTTCGCCAACTCGGAAGCCTAACCCAATTGTTCTGAGATTCTTGAGCAGCCTAAGATTGAAACCGATGTCGTAATCCAGAGTCTTGAAAGTCATCGACTCAAGTTGCTGGCGCGTTTGGGTGCCTCGAGGATCATTCGGGTCCAAGAGAATATCATCAATCTTCTGCTTGGTGTACACGGGCAGCTCCTTGACAATATTCTTCATATACAAGGCGTTGATGGTATCCAAACGGAAAACTCCTCGCAAGGTGAAGGCGAGAAGGCGTGCCAACTGGCCAGGATCGTCCAGGTAGTAATGTCGAGAGGCAAAGAATATGGGGTGCGACTCTTTGTAAATCTGACGGCATGTTCGTGTGACTTGGTACCATGATGCTTTGATGTGTACGAATTGCTTCGGCGCGTTGGAAGACTTCTTAAAATCGGGAGGAACAGGTGAGAAGTTGTGACCGGCGTACGGAGGTGGAGAAGCGAGGAGGTGGATGAAGACATTTTCGCGTAGTTCAGGGGGCAGTTTGCCAAAACTCGTGAGAGAGAATGGTTTCATGAGTGCGGAATGGCTGTTCTCTGCAAGCGGAATCGGGTTTGTACTCTTGGCTCTTGATTTCCTTCTACGACGGTATGGAGGACGAGGCGCCATGTTTGCGACGAATGAGGAGGGGTGTAGGTAGATTGATTATGAGCATTCCAGAGATTAAAAAGGTACGTTGGAGGTGATATGATTATGTTATGGCAGCCTGGGCCCGCGCGGACGTGTTAACGGGGAAATTGATAGCACTTTTGGTGTCTTCGTGATATGAGGGCGTCATAAGGGAGCGTTGACACATATCCGTAGAATTTCATAGGGAGCAGCCATTTCATTATTGGGCGTGTCTAATTACAAAAAGTATTCTGCTCAATCTCGACCTAAACTTCTCAATCTCCGCTCGCTTGCCAGCAGAGCCAATCTTCACCCGCTCGTTGACGAGAAAGCTAATAGAGCTATTAGAACTCCACATAGCAAAGCGAGCAATTGACTAAATGTCTCCTGCAGCTTTGCGCACAAAAAAACGTAGAATAGACACATAGCAAGCATGAGCGCCGCGCATCGAAGACCCATGTTTACGCCACGCCTCGCAAGCAAAGTCCACGTGAAATCGCGCATTAGGGTTGAGGATGAGTCGTTCTCCGCGGTTCCGAGACGAGGTAGAGACCAAGTATCTGATCCATCGTCCGAAGAATCAACTTCCATTTCGCTTGATATCTCGCGAACCTTTGACATTCGTTCTTCGTAGTTACGTGATCCGATCTCAACCTCAACCCAACGCTCATCGCCTTCCGTCAAGTCTGAAGGGCGGGAGGCAAGAACCAATTCTCTGCGTTGTATTCTGACTTTGCCGAAGTTCTCCCAGTTTTTTATGCTTAGAACGGATTCGTAAGGAAAAGCAGAGTAATGGAGTTTCCGAGGATCTTCCTGTACATTCTGGGAACGAATAGCCCAATGGAAGTTATCCAAGATATCAATCACCCCATGCTCCAATCCGTATATTCGGGAAAGAAACTCCAGATATTCCTGCTCTTGGCCAACACGCATGCAGAGACAGATTTTGCGGAGACATCTCATACTTACCAGATATCCAAACGTGAGTTCGGGATCTAGTCGATCAACTCGTTCCGCTTCAAGCTCCTCGCGACTGTGCGGATAAGATCGGGACATAAAGTACTCGATATTCTCGGCTCTCCACTTTGGCATGTTCCTTAAAAGATCATTAAGGCATAGCGAAGTAATCGTGTCGGCTCGGAAATGCTTAGGCCCCATTGATACAGACAGATCAAAGTTTGAGAATTTTTGTAGTTCTTGCGCATTGGCTAGGTAGTAGGATTTGCGGGCATAGAAGATTGGAAAAGCTTCGAGGTACATCTGGCGACAAGTCTGTAAGACTGTAAGACAAGATGCCTTGAGGTGAACGAACCCGTCAAGCGATGTTGGGGATCGACCATCGATCGCAGTCTGCTTGACACGATATTCTCGACCGGGATAAGGGGGAGGGAAAGCTAGCAAATTGCTGAAGATTTGTTCACGTATTTCTGGAGCCAATCGACCGAGGCCTGTCTTGAGAAAGGGTTTTGGGTCACAATTTTCGACTGTGGCTTGCATCCGACGCTTCTTGGCTTCGTACATGCCTCTGAGTTGGGACCCCTTAGTCTTCAAAACAGACCATTGAGCCGCCACAAATTCCCTATAAAGCCAGTTAAAAGGGGGTAAATGTATCGAATAGGAATGTAAGTACCAAAACGAAGCCCTCTCATCTTCAGTGCTTTTAAGATCCGACATAAGAGCTACTACATCGTCTCCAATTCGAATCAGCTCGTCTCGCATAATCTTTTCTGCAGCGTCCTGGTCCGTGGTGGTTGTGCCCCCAATTATTGAAGTAGTGACTGCCTGAAGATTGTTTGGAGTAGGTGCATCGCTATACTCGCTGTCAACCGGCGCTTGGATCATGTGCTCTTGTCTCTGGGGTTGACTTTGAGATGACATGGCTTTTTTGAATATATATGAAGTTCTGTAGCTGTTGTGAAGCCGGTTCTGATGGTGATGGGTGGCGGAAAGGCTATTGAAGTATGTAGATTGATTGTAGAACGTGCTTAGGTATCAAAAAGTCTGTGTTGTACTCAGCTTGATGTTCGAATATGAGATGCCATAAATGTAAGCTGAATACAAGAGAATGGAAGCCCGTGTAAAGCAATGGGCTCTCGTTGCTAGGAAGTGAAAGGAGAGCTAGATGATGCTCTTGGAAGATGTCCCAATTTCAGCGGATACGTGAGTAGTTGAGATACAAGATGCTTCGAGGATTGTAGAATAAAATCAAAGCATTGGGGATGAAATGCCAAGTCCCTAAGTCTCGCGTGTTGTCAGCCCTCTTCAAAGTCGTTTGTATACGCGTTTGTATACCTAATGTCTGACTATCGAACGCGTCTACCGGAACTTTGATCTGCCGAAGCAGATGACTCATAGTCCGTGGAGTGTTGAAGGCATATATCATCCGCGAATGCCAAGACTTAAGTCTACTGTGTATTTAAACACATCGCACATTCGCGTTCCTCACTTTCTTCATCATTCATCATCCTCACCCAACACAAACGTACCACCACTCATCGTTACGAAGTCATACATCATTTGTCAAGTCGAACTCTAGTGCCAATCATGTCGCTTTCTAGAGGAGCTACGCGCTTGTATCAAGCCACGAAACTCATCATCGCATGGCCTACGCACGTCAAGGTAGCCCCGTCCTCTGCCCCGTCCTCTGCCCCGTCCTCTGCCACGAAGGTGGTCACAAGCCCCGTGACCGAGAATCTCAACCGTACTACAAGTACATCTCCTCCCTGGACTAGTCATTACCCAGACTTGGATTTTCTAACTCAGCCACGGGAAATTCCGAGCGATGTCCCCTCGTACAAAACATGGTACAACCTTCGTAAGTACCTTTCCGGGAGCAATCTATCCACTCCGACTGATTTGCAACTTTCAAAACATTTTGCGGCACATATCTGCGCTCTCGTACTATGTCAATGCTGCGCTTTTTGTTTTCTAGGGGAGAATTCATACTAAGACCAGTAGTTTTATAGCTCCAGACCAAACACAGAACACCGAATCAGCCAAAGATACATCTACCTCTACTAAAGAGGCAGATATGATACCACTTGCAATACACGAGAAGGCATTGGCAGACAAGGATGCCGTGGAAGAAGCCATTCGCCACGAGGCCGATCCCGATGGCAATTTCAGCAGATTGACACTCGATACTGCTGGCCTCGTGAGGTGGATCAAAAAGCGCCACCGGGAGGCTCTGAAAGATAATGAACGAAAAAAGGAGGCAATGCGAATTGAGAAGGAAGAGATGCAACTCAAACACGACGGTGAGAAATTAGATCTCAATGAAAAGAATTTTCAACAATTTCGGGAGTTGCAAACGAAAGAAGAAGAACGAGAAAAGGCTTCTAAAGATCTCGCCAAACTGAATTTGAAGCACAACAACTTGCTCGCAGACAACGAAGCCAAGAGGAACCGTATCACAGAGCTAGAGGAGGAGGGCCACGTGCTCGAAATACACGAAAAGCTCGAGAATGCGAAGGAAGAGTTGGCTGAGAAGGAAGACGAGATAAAACATCTCAAAATCCGCAGCAATTGTCAAGAGCAACAAATTCGTAACCTTGAAATCGCCGCCAACAAAGCCAAGGAAGTCTGCGATAAGAATATGAGTGATGAACAAAAGTCATTGAGAGATGCTGAGGCCAAGATTGGGGGGCTTGAACGCGAGGTCAAAAGACTCACCCAGGTGGGACAGAAGCGGGAGAGTGGCTATCATGCCAAATCTCAAGAAGTCGAAAGACTCACCCAGGCGGGACAGGAGTTGGAGAGTGGCTACCATACCAAATCTCAAGAAGTCGAGAGACTCACCCAGGCGGGACAGGAGTTGGAGAGTGGCTACCATGCCAAATCCCAAGAGGTCGAGAGACTCACCCAGGCGGGATTGGAGTGGGAGAGTGGCTATCAAACCAAATCTCAAGAAATAAGGGAGCTCAGGAAACAGATGCATGGTCTGAAAGTAGCTCAGCGCAATGAACTCGTTGTGGTTGAGGCTAAGACCGAAGGCCTGCAAGCAACCATCAACGCTCTCCGAACTACGAATGAGAGCATGGAAAATGACCAGCACGATCGCGGTTCGATGGTCGATAAGTCGATGAACAACAGCACGCTAGCAGGCACCGAGGCAGGATCCTTAGTGAATGCATTGAAGGCCGCGAATGCTAGAGCGAATGCACTTCAAATCAGTACGAATGCGCTGGAAGCGGAGAACGGTGTCCTACGAAAACAGCAGGAAAATGCGACAAGTTCATATGATCCGCAAGTTCAGGAGCAAGTGGAGCGCCTAGAAAAGGAGAATCAGACTTTGCGTGACGCTGCCAAGGAAGCAAAAGAGCTAGAGACGCAATTAGTAACCCAATTCAGAGAAGCAGTACAGAAACTGGAGGAGCGGTTCACCGATAGATCACGGGAACTCGAAACCGGATTCAACCAAGGCTTTGAGGATCTTTGCGGGCTCCGTGACCAATGGCTTCAACAAAAGCAAAAACAAGAGCAGGAGTATTACCGGAAGATGGTTGCTGCCGATGCCCAGTACGAGCTCGAACGCCAAGTTCGAGAAGACCAATTCACGGCAATTTGGAAAGACAAGGAACAGAACCTTCAGCGCAAAGAAGATGACCTGCAGAGCGGAGAAGATGAGCTAGCAAAACAGGTCAAGAACCTTTTCTCCAGCGGTGAGAACCTCGCCAAGATGAAGGCTAGAGCCGAGAAAGCCGAGGAAGATGTGGATCAGCTGAAGAAGAACGTGAACGAACTTCAGGGAGAGGTTAAAGACTTTCAGGATCAGGTGGTCAATATGGAAGACTATCGAGATACAATGGAGGCAGAATTGAACAATGAGGTTGCAAGCCAGAGACGAGACGCACAGCGTCATTTGGACTTGCTCAATGAGGAAATAGGCAAAATGGATCAAGAATCCAGGGCAATTGACCTCCACAGCGAACTGCAGATCGCAAACTGCTGTATGAGTATGATCAAGTACCAGGTGGCCAACTCCTCGACCAACAGCGAGGCTCTGAACCGGTCTCTATACGGTGCTGACTTCTCCGCCTCGGATGCGCGCCTTCTCGAAGACGAAGGACGACCGGTGCTTCTCGCGCAGCTGCAAGCTGCGAAGTCCACGCTAGACCAATTAAGAAGTCTGTTAGCTGGGAGTCCGGAGGTTGAAGTGGATAGGGCCATATCAATACTGACCGCGCCTCGAGGTGACGAAGATGCCGCCCAGCCGGCCGAGGACCTCGAAGATTTCTTTGGTCAGTCGACCGAGCACCAGCAACAGTCAGAACAGCAACCCGCACAGCCATCAACCTCTCGCAAGCGCTCCGAGCCGCCTTTAGGCGCTCCAAGCTACGGTGATCACGAGGACAATGCAGCTCATAATGAGTGGGGAGACCAGGAGGTCTTAGACGGGGCTAGAATCTCTACAGCGGAGGAAATTTCCAACCGAAAGAGATACCAACTAAAGTCTCGTCGCGATACAGGGCGAGCCAAAACGGTCCCTCTGGAGCACATAGACCCGGCTATCCGGGATCAGTGACGAGTCACCAAAGTCTTCTTCTTGATCAGCACGCTTCATCTTCCCGCATCAACTGTACTTTGGTACTATCTAGCGGGAGGCTTGTGATTGGTTTACCCTACGACTCGACAGTATTTTTCTCGATGATGCTGGAGTTCAGGCTATGAACTACGGTCGTGCTAAACGCCTACTATTAACCTTGTTCAAAATTTTCTAACGGCTCCGTCCCGCTTCTTCAGCTGGCCTGAAGCGGTAGGCAACGGAGAGATCCACCCGCCTGTTCCGGTGCTACCGGATCAGGTAGGCTATGGATCTGATACCTTCAAACGATGCTCGAGGGAATCTGGTATGAGGACGGGACTTGTTTTCAGGCGGAAATTTGGTGTCTGTGGTATGGAGAGGCTAGAGTTGATGGGGAGCGAGACGATTACATGATGAGGAATCTGGATGGGCATTCCCAGATAGCAGAGCGTTGTTGGCGTTTGGCATCGATAACAGTGAAAAGACCATTTTGTTCCCCAGATCCTGCGCACTCGTATCCTCTGTACGTTTATATATCAGAGAGGTGATCCAGAAGCTTATACCGTAGCAATCACCCTCACACGGATCTTTTCAAATGCGCCAAGACGCTAGTCTGAGAGCATGTACACCCCAGTACGAAATGCGTACATTTGGTCGCGGGCTTGGCAACTACTTTACACTCACTACATGCGGGACTCTGATCAGAGAGTTCGTGCTCATACGGACAGTACAGTCGAAGAATGGATAGGACTTGGAATTCCCGGTGCAGTTCACAGCTCGTAATGCACTTGAATCCGAGTCTTGAGTGCCAGCTATATCAAATGAGAAACGGGAAGGCTTTGATTGAGGCCTCTTCTGAGGTTCTAAGAGAAGAGCAAGGATGAATGCATTTCTACTTATGGACTGACACTGGCGTCTGCAGTTTGTATGAAGAGCTGGCGCTTGCTACGAGGAGGCGATGGAGGACAAAGGGAGCAGGGCGGGAATGGGCATGAAAGGCTCTTTTCTTTGTCGTCAGGCTGGTTCTTCTGAGGTGATCACCTCGCCCACATCCCCTAATCCCATTGAGCCGAACAGCAGTAGCGTAAGGGCAGAGAATAGTGGTGAGTGAATGAGTATGATCTGTGAGCTACTAGAGAAGCTGTCGAGCTGTTAGCCTTGATTGCGTGAGTGCCTTTACTGCTTGGACGAGGAGATTCTTCTTTATCTGCGGAATCTCTGCGTGAGCGTGATGGACTAGTCACGTGTCAACCCAGGCCGCGCGGATGTTTCCCGGTGTTGAGGGAGTTGAAATTTTCCATGCCAACGCCATAACACTGAACTTGTTTTTCTTCCCATGACGTCTCTCAACAACTTTTCACTTCCTCAACTTCTCACAACAACTTATCACTTCCTCGAATTCCCACACCACACACACACATCTCAAATACAACCAGGTTCTACGCTCGAGACATCTTTGTGATCCCTCATCGTCTTTTCCATAATCTCTGCGTCACGCACATCTCTAGCTTTCAGCAGTGCAGATCACCACAAATTACAGTCATGTCTAACACAATGGAAAGCGTATTATTTCTCATATGTTCTATTGCTCTTGTCCTTCTTGGTATTACTGCCATCGATCGCCTCAGGACCTCTCGACTTTTCGACTCGTCAAGACAACACGTGCGAGACCTGCTCGCAGCTCTCGAAGACCTCGTCCTACCCTTGGGATCTTTCCCAAGTGAACTCTTACGTCTGTGGGCTCCGACGGTCCCAAAGCACGACTCAACACTCATATTATCCTCAATCACCACCATAGTATCGTTTAACGGTACTGAACCATGCGATGCCCCACAAGATGAGGCGGAGCAGCAGCAGCAGGAGAGTAGCACTGCTGTAGTCAACGAGGCATTAGTAACAAGCCAGGCTTTCGAGAAGGCTCTTCGCGAGCTCGTGGACCCGGAAGGAAAATCGGGTCCTGATCTGCAGAAGCTGGTTGAGCTCGTCGCTAACACAATCAAAGGACGAAATGAAGCCGAAAACAAGTTGAGACTGGAGACGGAGAACTTCCAGAGCAGGGAAGATGGCCGAAGGAATAGGTGGGAGCTTAAGGAAACGGAGTTTAAGCGCACCAATAGACGGAACAATGAGCTTGTTGACAAGGTCAAGGTACTAGAGAATCAGAACTCTGATTTAGTCCAAAAATGCCGGCGTAAGCTTGATGAGTACAACGCTCATCTAAGAAATTTGAATGACGAGAAGAAGGCGGCAGAAGAGATGGCGCGGACGGCAGAAACCGTGGCGAATGACCGCATAGATGCGGTGAGAGAGAGGTATGAGAAGGAGAAATCAGATGCAGAATTCAAAAACCAGCAAGATCAGAATTCGCGCCTCTGTAAACAGAGAATGACTCTGGACGACCGAAACCGCAGCCACTTAAGGCAGGTCGAGCAGCAGCATCAGACTGCAATGGGTTGCAAAGACAAAACCATTGACAGGCTGCAAACAAAGATCAAGCAAATGACAACAGAGGCGATAGTGGCAGAAGAAGTGGCAGCAGAGCGGGCAGCTTCAGACAAGGACCGTCAAAAGAACCGGCTAGAAGCCCAACTCAAGGAGAAAGACAGCAAGATCGACACCCTCGGGCAACAGCTCGGCAAATCGAACCGCGAGATCAGTGCGCTGAGACAATGGGAGAGCAGAGCCAAGGGCGCAGAGTTACTCAACGAACGGCTCTTGGAACGCTTGCGAGACGAAAAGGCAGCGCTTCGGGAAGCTAACCAGCACAATGTGGACGACTTAAAGCTCGAAAACCATGCGCATCTGAGAACCATCGAGGCAAAAGAGGCATCGATCAGTACGCTGAAAGGAAGAATTGCCTCCCTGGAGGATGGTGAGGAGTTGAGAAACCTCAAGGTCAAATTCAGAGATTCTCAGCAGAAGCTCGGTCAAACTTCGAAAAACACGCAAGCTGTGAGAGAGCAGCTGCAGAGTTGCAAGCGTGAGATGGAAACACTTCAAAGTTACATCAAGGATCGAGACAAGACGATTGTTGATGAGGCGAAGAAGGCATCAGAAGCAAGGAATGCTCTCAAGAAGCAGCTAGAAGAGGCTGCACTGATCGCCAACAAAGGCCTTGAGGAAGAAACTCGGGAGCTTGCAAAACAAAAGGATGAGCTATCACACAAGCTCGAGACAGCCCTGAGTGAAAACCAACAGTCTCGCACTACTGTGCAACGCCTCGAGGAGGAGAAGCAACGAGCCGCAACGGACCATGAAAAAGCTATCAAAGGGAGAGATGAAGAGATCCATCGTTTAGAAAAAGTTGTTCAAGAGACTAAGGATGCGTTGGACGCAAAGACGAACGAAGCTGGGCAGACAGCGAGAAAGCTTGAACGGGAATATGAGGAGGAAAAGAGAAAGGCTGTCGAAGAGGCTGTTGCAAAGGTGACAGACGAGGCAAAAGATCAGGCAAGAAAGCTGGAACGAGACCATGAGGAGGAAAAGAAAAAGGCTGTCGAAGATGCTGTTGGAAAGTTGAGGGACGAGGCCAGAGATCCAGCAAGAGAACAGGAGCGAGATAAGCAGGTGGCAGTAGAGAAAGCTGCTAGAGAGGCTGCAGAGAATGCTGCCAAAGAGGCTGCAGAGAAGGGTGCCAAAGAGGCTGAAGAGAAAGCTGCTAGAGAGGCTGCAGAAGAAGCTGCCAAAGTGGCTGCAGAGAGCACAAGTCAGACACTTCAGAAGCAGCTCGAAGATGAGAAGCAGGAGCTCCCCACAAATCCAGCACGTGAAACCCCAATCTCGTCAAACCCATTTGGGCGACAAATCCGGAAGCCACGAGTTCCACAGCGGCCGACACAGTCGAGCCCTACAAAGACTAACCTGCAACACCCCATCCCTACACAATCTGCCGACCCTGTGGCTTCAGTCCATCCGGCAAAATCGAGCGATCAAGTAATGACAGACGTCACTCCAAAAGCTGTTACCGAGAACAAGCCAACGCCATCACGTTCCTCGCAATCACGTTCTGCAACGACCAATTTGCAAACCCCTCCACGCATATCTTTTGCAGACCTTTTGGCTTCCGTCAGTTCGTCAAAGTCCGATCAGTCAATGACAGATGTCACTCCAACGAGGGTTCCCGAGAAGCGGCCAACGCGGTCAGACCCTGCAAAGACCAACTTGCAAGGTCCCATGCCCACACGTTCTGCAGACCTTCTGGGACAGTCTCCCCTTCCGGGCCTGCAAAACGAAGTGTCAGACCCTGCAAAGGCCAACTTGCAAGGTCCCATACCCACACCTTCTGCAGCCCTTCAGGCGCAGTCGCCCCTTCCGGGTGTGCAAAGCGAGGTCGAGGTCCCAAATGCACCAGTAGCAAAAGCGCAGTCTCCCCTTCCGGGCCTGCAGAGCGAAGTCGAGGCCTCAACTAATCCGTATCCAAGACTTAAGTTGAAACCCCGAGGCAAGTTGGGAAAGCAGGTCGTCCATCCTCAGCAAGGAAGCTCAAGCAGTCTTTCCCAGCAAGACGCTCGCTCTGACACGCCCAGTAAATGGACTGCGGAGATGACGGAGCGGGCAAAAGGTATGCTGCGGGATGGAGATGAAGTTGAGTTTGTCGAAGAGATAATCAGGGAGATGTACGATGTACAGGTAGGCGACACCGAGGGATGGGATGCATGGTTGAGGAAGCTACAGTCGGAGTGCGAGGCCGAGAAGAAAGGCGAAACGAAGCAAACATAGAGACGATCGAGGTAGAATCCAGGCCAAATTCCCGCATTCCGCCGTCAACAATTCGGAAGGGCTTGCTACGTTGCTCTTACTTGGTCATTGCGATGTTTAATGTCCGCTGGTCGAGCTTTTTTGCTCCCAGTGTTGACTGATCGCAATGCATTGCGTCTGTTATTTGACCTATTGCTACTAACATCGACTATTTGCAATGCATGATGTCCGCTGGTTGAGCCTTTTTGCTCCTAGCGTTGACTGATCGCAAAGCATCAGGTCTGCTCCCTCGATTCTCTTGCTCGTCAGTGGCATTGCCTGGAGCCCTTTCCCGAAGATTCGACATGTGCTTAGGGATTCGATGGTTGGACATGGGTTGTGCTAGCAGTCTTCGATACATGTTACTACAGATTGCGGATTGAGAAGTGGAACTCGTGTTTGCATGATTTTGTGGAGCGAGGTCAAGGGTTTCAGGAACAATTTTATTGTCCGCTATGCGAGTTTCTTTCTTTGTATGGATTAGAGTTGTACAAGGACTTCAGTGTCCGGCGTGGCACGTCCTTTTTATAGCAGAATGCATGAAAGAGTTTGGTTAATTGGCCCTGACTGCTCCTTCCCTCCTATTCATTTCAATCATAAAAACCCGCAGCGTCTAATTCTGCGCATTATCTGCTTCCCAAACAGCCTAATCAAAAACCTACCCTCCGTCTGCATCTGGCTGCTGGTACTTCGCGCCGTCCTTCTTTGCATAGGGCTAGAGACAAAGTAGTCGTGAGCGAGAACATGCTTCGCACGCTCGGAAAGGACTAGCGGCTTGAGAATGCCAAGGAAAAGATGCCAAGCTTTTCCCAGAGCGGAGATTCTCGACCTACGTGGAGTGTTATAAGGTTCTTTGGATCGAATGGTCAGGGTTGCTGCGGGCTTGATGATTACTGCGGCTTTGTGATGAACGCTCTTGTCGCGATTGTGGGAGGATGGGTGCGCGAGGGGAGAATTGGGGCAGTGCATGATTGGCGAGGAGCGGGCGGGTTGAGGGGCTTCAGGATGGCTGGGATGATGAGAGATGATGAGGATGCGCGATGTTGGGTAGAGGGGGGAGATGAGGGTGTGGGGAGCTGGGGTTGGAGGAGGGGGGGATTGGAGAGGGTGGTGTGATTGAAGGGGTTGAGGTTGATGGAGGGGCTGCTCTGCTGTTCGTTTATGAAGATGTGGAGGACCACACGACAATACGATTGATTCAAGGGCTTACTGCTATCCCCTCAGGATGCAGCATTTCACGGTACGAGATGAGTGCCTGCTACGCTCTATGCGCGGATGAGTGGCGAGAAGAGCACCGCAAGCGCTGGATTAGTGGTCTATGAGTTGGGTGACCTTTGTAATGCTGTTTTGATACTCGTCTACATGTTTATGCTTGCTGACGATGCCAGTCCTTGGAGTCGGTGATTGCGGCTTCGATGGCAACAAAGGGGTACTGGAAGAAGGGGGGCGTGAAAGCATTCTTTGTGCTCAAGTCGCTTGGCGTAGACTGAACGAGATCCTTGCAGTCTCATTGTCTTGCGACTCGAAGGGATAGTATGGGCTGGGTTCCAAAGTCGAAGATGGAAGTATGGGCTGCTGGTACAAATCAGGGTCCCTGTCGAGCATGAAGTGTTTGACACATGCTGAGGTAATGCTGTTTTCACTGAGTCCCACAACACACAACACAGGGTGAAATTTAATTGGCCGAGTTCGCGTTTTTAAGCGAAAGGTATTCACAGCTCCTGTGAACACACTTCCCAAAAACACCAACCTTCAGTTTTTCACCATCAACATTTACGCACGAATCACACTTCTTGTCTCCACACTCTTACGCTCATCACATGCACTGTGCATCTTCTGCTCTGACTCAAAGACATCTTCTCGTAACCTTCAAACCCAACACGAAAGTTTCGTGCTCCTCGTCCTGGCATAGGTGCTAGAATTTAGCATAGTTCTAGCCAACATGCGTTTTCTACGACATTTTCGAAATGCCTTTCTCGATTTGGCCGAGGTAGTTGGATCGTTAGAGGGGTATGATACCTCTGAGATCGAGAGCTCCGACCTTGAACAGAATCAGTTCGATCAACATCTAGAGGATCATAAGGGCAATGATACCTCTCAGATCGAGAGCCCCTACGTTGATCAAAGTCCGTTTGACCAACGCCTTAAGGAACGTTACCAGTATCTGCAACAAAAGAACATACGCCACTTGAGATGGCAAGACAGAGCCTCCATGACCATCAAAGCGATGGAAGAGGGGGTACATGTACGGAAGAGCGCAATCAGACTTACGAAGAAGCGTGAATGTCGAGAAAAAGCCGCCATGAGGCAGCAGATCCATGATCTTCAACTTCGAATTGAAGCTTCAGAGCTGAGAAAGACCCAGATATCTGAAGAGAACACCCTAGCAATCGAAGAACACAAAACAGATTTGCAGGAAGTGAGACAAGAGTTGAAGGCTGAAAGGGAGACAGCCAGGCAGGCAGCAGCAGCGGCGGAGAGCCGGCTCCAAGAAGCGCAGACTGAGCATGGGATAGCTTTATCAACTGCTGAATCGAGGATCGAAGAACTCCGAGCTCAACAAACGTTAACGTTTACTTGCGAAAGAGAGGCCAATGATCTTCGCAAGCAACTTGCTACAGCGGAGAAAGAGAAGGCGGAAGCAATAGCGGCCAAAGAGCACGAGATCGAAGTACTGCAAACATCCATCGATGGCCATGACTCCGAGATCCGTCGTTTCCGCGGTGAAGCTGTGGACGCTCGTCGGGACAAAACACAAGTCATTGCGGAGAAGAACCGCCTTCACGACGCAAAGGCGATGACCGATCGTCGAGTCGAGAGCCTCCGGGCTGAGATTGAAAGAGTGACGTTGGAGAAGAGGGAGGCAGAGTTGAGAGCCTCGGGAGCTGAGGGTCGGGCCAAAGGGCTCCAAGACCAGCTCGTGGTGACTGAGAAGAGGGCGGAAAACTGGGAGACGTTGTACAACCAAGCTGAGGAGAAAGCCAGAGACAATGTCTTGAGTGCATACGCTTTTCCAACGCCTCAAACTTCCGAGCAGGATCAACGAGATACGTCGACAGCATCCAAAGAGATGAATTCGTTGTTGCTTGCAGAAAAGCTGCGAAAGGAGAAGATTGAGCTGGAAAAGCTTGAGCTTGAGAAGAAGGTTGCTGGCTTGACGGCCAGGGTTGAAGAGTGGGCCCAATGTTGGGATCGGGCGGTTGAAGGTCGGAAGACCTGGGAGCAGGAACTTCGCCGTCAGTGCGAGGAGGAGAATCGGGAAGCGCTTGCTGAGGCACGTGCAAAGGAGTATACGACTCGTGATCTCGACGCCAGGGAGCAGGATGTTCGCTGTCAGTGCGAAGCAGAGAAGAAGACGGCGCTCGCTACGGAGCGAGAGAACTGTCGGATTCAAAGGGAATCTCAGCTGTGCTCGCTGAGGGTGCAATGTGCTGCGAAACTCAAGTCTGACGCCATTCGAGCGCAGGAGAGGATCCGTCGTAGGGCTGGTACTGAGCCTAAAAAGGATTTGAGAATCAAAAAGCGCCAAAGGAAGTGGGTGATCAGACGAGAAGTATCCAATGCCATCGAAGTGGAAAGATCGCTCATCCAGAAAAGACTGCAGGGCCAGTTCCAGACCCAATTGTCAGCTTACAAGACGCAGTACAAATCCGAGCATTCGAGTTCTGAGAATCAAGAGATCAAAAAGCTCGGTGATTCTCTCGAATTGCGCAAGGCCGAAATAAAGCAAGCTCATAACGAGAAGCGGGACGCTGAAAAGAGCTTGAAATTTGTCAAAGAGGAGAACGAGCGACTAAGCCGACAAGTCATGGCCCACCAGAGTCAACAGTCAACGGCTAGCCAGACCGCGAGCGAAAAGCAGGTCACTACTATGGCAGAGGAACATGGCCGAGCTCTGAAGCTCCTCGACGAATGCGCTGTGATGGGTCTCGACGAGAAACATCGGCTGCTTCTATCCGAGTTGGTTGAAGCAAACAAACTGGAGAAGGAAGTAAGATCCAAGGAACGGCCGGTCGACCCTGATGGCCTTGAGCGTAAAGCGAATCAAATTTTTAATAGTTCGGATATTTTCGACAGCTTAGACCCCAGTGAACGTCCAGCGTTGCATGCACAGCTGAAGGAAGCGTACAAATTCGTTGGTGCTTTTATGAAGGTCATGGACAATAGGCGCGCGGGCACCACTGGTCGGAATATGCCCAAGAGCATATCGAGAGGTAAGGGGAAGCAGAAGGAGAGGCAAGGCGCTGTTTTTAGGGGCCCATCATCTTCGTCTAGTGCGAGTGCAGCGGCATCACGCCAAGCCAATAACCTCCAGACCACTTTCAGCAATACTCCTACGCTTGCGAGCACACAGGTCCCCAAAGTCTACCCAACCACGAACCCCCCACAGCCTCCTACAGCAGACCCCCAGGATGGACCCGAAGAAATGGACTCGGCGACTGCACACGCTCTTCAGGGGACCGATGAAATGAACGAGGGTACGTCGGAACCCTTTGACCTCGACTCCATCAATTGGTCCAATCCTATGTGGCTGAATCTGGATCCGGCTGCTGAATTTGGCTTTAATTGAAGCTCCGGCAACGCGGGCAGCGAAGGGAGCTGAACGAAGCGAGGGTTTCAGTGAAGGTATGTATACATGCACGAAGTTGAAGTTTCCGGGAAAAGCTATTGGCTTTTTTTAGATGCCCCGTCAATTTCGACTCAAGCTCCCTCGCAGAATCATCCATACTGGCAACTTGTCCAGACACCAAATGCTCCACCCCAGCCTTCACTACCAGGGCCCAACAGCAACAGCAACAACAACAGCAACAACAGTCGCAAACACCCCAGCAGCCGACAGGATGCACAGATGTCATGACGGGCTAGGTCCAATATCTACTACAACAGTGCACCCACTTGAACGCCATCGAAGCGGGAATACGGTCGTCGTTCCCAATTATGAAGAGCATGGTGGGCGTGAGGCAGTATCTGGAAAATATGAAGGTGGAGTGGGACAGGACGATGCTGCAGGATTAGGGACTGGTGTTTTTTCCTTCTCTCTTTCTCGCTTTGGGCGTCGGAAAACCCGCGTTCATACATTCGTCGAATGGAGCATTCTCGACGAGGGAGCGCATGCCGCTCTTGCCCTTATCCATCTAATTTTCTTTATCGATTGGTCGAATGCGACATCCTCGACAACGACAACGGCGACACTCGCGCCCTCGACTTCGAACTTTCCGCCTACATGCGTCGAATGCACAGTCTCGATTGTGGCGGGGTGCGGTGGAGATCTGGGTCTTTTGGGGCGAATGAGCGGTTGCTACTTCTTGCGAATGGGATCGTGGGTGCAGGAATGAGGAAAGTAAAACGGTCAGCAAGGCGGCTGCTAGGATGGATGCATGCACTAGCAGTCTTGGAACTGGCGTTCGTTTGCGGGGAAGGGAGTTTTACTTGCAGGGAGAGAGATGATGAGGAAGGCACGATTGGAGGAGTGAGGGTTCGGGCGGCTGGATACGGCTACGACTGCACCTCACTGGATTTTACCTTATCTGAGATAGGTGGGTGGATCGGATCTGAGCGAGAGGGATTCCGGCGGTGGTGGTTGTTTTACTGGCTGTTGTGGGTGGTTGTGGTGGTCTGCGGTATCGGGCGCGATACGGGCAACTGGTTTTTGATTTCTGAGGGAATAGCACACAGTACAGCAGCATGCATGCATCCATCATCTCGTCATGCGTGAGTTTTGGGCTCTGATTACATGTCGGAGCTCCGTTGGACTTTGCAGAGTATGATTGCGCTGCGAGTGTGCTGTGTGTGTGTGTGCACTCCTTATTCTTTTTTTTTCTTTTTCTTCGGGATCCCTGTGTCCGCCTATTCCATCTCTACCTGGCTCCTCTCCGTGCGGATAATGCTCTCCTCGTTACCGGCCCCGTGCTTCGGTCCCCTTGTCCATGTCCAGCTCTATCTCCCTCCTCCTCTTCCTGCTAATCTCACACCTTGCGTCGTCTTGGTCCCGTGACGTT
>JAEUBB010000141.1:0-10279 GCA_018257885.1 Parmelia sp. 050094 | reverse complement strand
GGGTGGGGAGGGGAGAAGGCTAGATTGCTGGCTTGGGGGATCGGGCATGTGTGTACATGCGTAGCTATCTATCTATCTATCTATCAACGATCCTGATAAATGAGATGAGATTGGAAGTCTGGGGTTTTGTGTCCGCGGTATGATTTCAGATGCTGTTCTGTCTTGTGGCATTGCTCGCTTTTTATCTATCTCTCGTTTCGCTATTTCGTTTCATTCTGTTTTACTGTCTGGATGGTCGTCGTGTCTTGGGACTGGGGATTTTCTATCGGGATCTCGATGGGTGGGTTCAGGAGGGATGATGGGGGTGGGTGTGAGAGGACAGAGGAGATGGTGGTGGATGGAGGAGGGGAAGAAGAGAAGGTGGAGATTGTTGAGCTGGCGGCGAAAGATGAGAATACGGATAAGAGGAACGAAGAGCGCGGGGAGATTGCCGGTGGGCAAAGGGTGCGAGTAGGCTCGCTTGGGTCATTGGTATATTCATCCAGTTATATCCATCCGCAAACGCAACGCGATACGTCGAGTCAAGACTCGGAGAGATGTGAACGATGTTCTGCACGACTTGGTTTTCTTTTTTTGATACCGCTTGCTTTGAAGATCTGGTGGCTGCTGTCTGCATCTTGCGATACCGATATCCATCTCTGCATATCTGGGCATCTGTGGTTCTGGGTACGGGGTCCTGGGGATATGCGTTTGCGTTTGTGGAGGGGGACTGTTGGGTTGGGTGGAAGGGGGAAGGGATGGGGGGAAGGGGGTGGGGGTTGCTGGATGGGGAAGGATGGGGATGAGGGGGGAGGGTTAGTGCGGTTTGGCTTGTGAGATCGCTGGGGAAATGGGGGAGGGGGGGGTTGATGTGGATGTGGATGTGATTTGAATCATCGTTTCGGTAGGGAGATTTGATGGATAATTTTGATAAGGTTTATATAGAGCGCTTGGCGGGTAGAAGAATGCGAGTACATGAACACTTTAGCAGCGCCTCCATGCTAACATCCTGCAAATACTATTCTTGTTGATCTCTTTAGAGAGAGACGACCACCTTCCTGGCCGACACGCCCTTTTTCTGCGTATCAAACGCCACTTGGATGTTCTCGAGACCCTTGCCCACGACCTGCGGCTCCGGAGCGGCAACGTAGACGCCCTCGGCCAGAGCCCGCGGGAGGAAATCAACGTAGACGGCCTTGCCGACTTCGTTGTAGAGGAGCGTGGAGCCGAAGATGAAGTTCGTCCGGATGCCTCTGGTTTTGGACTTGAGCCAGATGTTGGCCATGCCGGACATGTAGGCGGCGGCGGTGGCGAGGACGGGGAAAGTTTTCGGCGGCGGTTGCGGGATGGGATAGGAGGCCATGGAGATGAACTTGTTGCCGGCGCATTTGGTGAGAATGTCGAGGGCGTTTTCGGCGGCTCGGGCGCCGATGGTGAGGGCGCCGGCGGTGGTTTTGCCGTTGAAGGCGTGGATGATGTCGGGGATGACGGTCTTGCTGTTGTAGTCGAAGGCTTGGGTCGCGCCGAGTTTTTTGACGAGGGGGAAATTCTTGGGGGAACAGGTGGTGATGACTTCGTAGCCGGCGGCGACGGCGAGTTGGATGGCGTTGCAGCCGACGCTTGTGGAACCGCCCCAGATGAGGAGGGTTTTGCCTGTTGGCTTTGCCGGTACGGTGGGGTGTTCGAGGGCGAGTTGGTCTTTTTGGAATAAACCGCAGGCGGCAGTGGATAGGCCCAAGGGGAGGACAGCGGCGCTTTCGTATGACATGGTGTTGGGGATCGGTGATGCCGCATTGACTAGAAGGACGGTATATGCTTGAAAGGCACCGTGTGAGGGTTTGTTGTAGTTCTGATCGGATCCATTGGCGTGGCCGACGACTCGATCGCCGACTTTGAAGCGGGTGACGCCAGGGCCGACCTCTACGACCTCGCCGGCTGTATCGACGCCGAGGATGAATGGGTACTTGAGCCAAGAAAACCCGAACTTGCCCATGTCTTGTATGATCCAGTCGACTGGGTTGATGGCCACGGCGCCCTAAGCGGATCTTGGAGTCAGCATTTCTTGTCCATGCTTTGGACATAGAGCTGTCACGAGCACTATATAAATCCCATCCCATCCCATCCCATCCCATCCCATCCCATACACATTTCCACTGGCACTCTAGTCCAAAATAAAGAGCCGAACCCTCGAATTCTGGGCCCTGCCAGTTGATAGGATGCATAGATGCTTTCTCAAACATGCGTTGCAACTCATAATGCAGTTCTAATAGAATGAGAAGAACCTTGACGGGTACGTACATTCTTGATGACCATTTCATCCTCAAGCGGGGAAGTGTAAGGTGCGGATTTGACCTCGAGAGGCTTGGCTTTCGGTGCCGTCAGCCATGCTGCTGTGTTGGTCGGCATTCTGGACTAAGGCGAAGGATGTGGGAAGATGAATTGTTTGCAGATGGTACAAAGAGAAGATTTTAAGAGGTAATGTAGGGATGAGAAAGTAATTGATGGTAGAGAAGGAGGAGGAGGGGGAGGGAGGGACCCTTTATACCGGAGGTCCCCATCATCTCGGATAGTTGCTCTTGTCGAGATGCGTCGGGCACGGCGCTGATACGCGTAAGAGGGTTTATCAAATCCTTGGTGCCATGGTCATTGCGGCCAGGCTGCTGATGTTGGCTGATGTTGGCTGATATTGATTGACAGGCAATAAGGTTTCTGATGCGAGCCCAGGTTAGCCCGTCGTGCCGTTATCAAATTCCACTTTAAGGCTAGCACCCGGTTCGTTTCGTCTCTGATTTTAGACGGGAGGCGTATTCGTATACGTACTGTTGTAAGTACGGTAGCAAGATCGAGTCACGCACGAGATGGAAGAACAAGGGAGGTCCAATGGCCTAGACAAGCTTGATGCTTATTTCACCTCCCCCGGCTCATCAATGACCAGGTTTTTGGAGACAGAACCTCGAGTTCGATACACGTATAGATAGACCATGCCTCCTGTCGCCCTCTCCACATCGTCTCGAGATGAAAACATGACTGACCACGTACCACTATCCGACACAAATGTTAATCGCAAACTCAAGGCACACAGAAAGTCTCGGCGGGGATGCGGGAATTGCAAGCTTCGACGTGTCAAAGTAAGTAAGCTCTATATCGGTCAAATCCACGCGTTATTCATGACTAAAACATACATGCAGTGTGATGAGAGCAAGCCAAGATGCAAGAAATGCACATCGTTCGGTGTTCTCTGCAATTACGATTGCCAGTACTCTGATCTGCAGCTAGCCGGAGGCGGCGCTGCCAATGTTGAAACCTTGCAGATAATGCCCTATTCGCTGAAGCAGACCCTTCCTAGCGTAATCTCTCCATCGTTGCGGCTACAGTCGACGAGATCTACGGATAGGAGGGATGCAATTTATGACTTTCGAGAGCAGGACCTAGAGTTGTTGAAAAAGTTTCAGTCGTCAACCGTCTACACCATCACCACGGACGACAATCTCCACTTGTACCAAAAGGAGACCATCAAGCTCGCCCACTATGTAAGAACTTGGCGCATGTTTGGCAAACCCTGCTAACGTCGACCGGCCAGCACCCATTCTTGATGCATTCGATGCTCTCTTTGACACTGATGCATGACCGCTACCTTTCCGGCGTACCAAATACAAAGTTATCGACCATCGAAGCCTTCCACTGGTATCAAGGCATAGCCTTGTTCAACAGCAAGATTGCAGGCCCGATTCAAGCTTCAGAACGCGATGCCGTCTATGCCACTGCAGTTTGCCTCGGCGTCATAGCATTCTTCTACATCGAGGCCCAAACGCCAGAGGAAGCGTGGCCACTCAAGCCCCCTTCACCTTTAGACCTCAACTGGCTAAGCTTGAGCGACGGGAAGAAGGAACTCAGCAAAGTCACTCAACCGCGAGGGGAGAAGAGCGCATTCCAGATGATGCTGCCCTTTGAGAACACCAAACCGAAATCCACCGCCCCGATACCCGGACTCGAAGCTCTCCCTCTCGAATTCATCCGGCTCTGCCGCCTTGACGCCTCGTCTACGTCCGACAACAATCACTACCATGCCGCCGCATCTGCGCTCGCAAAGTCGCTGCATAGCGACTGCAAGATCACGACTATCCTGAGCTTTTTAGCGTTTATTGGCAGTATGCTCCCGGAGTTCAAGCGGTTGCTGAAGCAAAAGGATCCGTGTGCGCTGCTGCTGCTGGCGTATTGGTTCGCTAAGATGTGCCAGATTCAGCACTGGTGGATCATGGGACGGGCGGCGCTGGAGGGCCAGGCGATCTGCATCTATTTGCAAAGGTATCATGGGGATATTAAGGATGTCCAGACGCTTCTGGTGTTTCCGAGGATGATGTGTGGAGTGGTTGCTTGATCTGATCATGCATGCCTTGTAAGGAATTGTGTATTTTGTGCAATGGCAAACGACATCAGGGGATATGAGAAGCTTGACTTCATCCAATATCGATGTCTATTCGATTTTCTCTCCGTTGTCAGTGGCTCATTCTCCTCCTTGTCCCATCCAAAATGGGACTAGCCCGCGGATTTCCCTCGGCAAGCTCCTAACGCCGGCCGAGAGCTCTGCTTACCTTACCTTACTTTTCCCTCCATGGGACCGCCCCGACAATCAATCAATCAATCAACAACCGCACCTACCTACCTCTAGACTCCTGAGCAAATACGCAAACGTTATCTTACCTTCGCTCATCGCTATCGTACACGGCAAGCTGAAGCTTCAAAACCGCTTGATCTAGGTCGACTGGGATATCCTGTCCATTTCTCCCCCCATTACCACCCTCCTTGTATCATCCTCCCATCGGTAGCACAAGAAACAGGACAATATGTGCAAGGGTGCAACTTGCAATGACTGCCGTATGGCTCCTTTGTCTCTCCCTGATCTTTCACTCCTTTCCCGAACCGTCTCTCCTCCTCTCGTCTCCACCCTCCGCTCCCCTCTGCATCCAACACAAGCTGACCACCCACCTCTCTCCAGAAAAATCCACCTGGTGGGGCTGCGGCCAGCACGTCCCCAGCGTCATGGACAATGTCCCCAAGGACTCGTGGTGCACGTGTGAACCCAAGGTTGAGAAGGATGGCGTCGAGTATCCGCCTATGAGCAAGGGGTCTGGGTGCGTGATTGGGTAGGCGGGGAAAGGATATTTGTCGATGGCTAGAAGGGAGGATCGGAGGGGATGGAATGAGATGTATGGGTATGGTTATGAAGGTCGTTGTGGGCTACAACTGGCTACCGGTCGTTTTATGATGGGATGGGCTATGGGCTGGATTAGCGTAGGCGCTGAGGGAATGAAGGACGGGGGATATCTATGGCTTACGGGTCACGAATTACACGGTCACTTCAGCGACTCGACTGAGCAATCTCTCCACGTTCTTGATCACCCGATTCAACCTCCCATCTTCCTAACCTTTCTTCCCCTACTCTCCATCCTCGCCCGCATCCCTCACATAAGAAAATGGTGGTGGAGGGTGAATGTAATGGTGCATCGATCGCTAGAGAGAAGGAAAAGGGTGAAGATGAGAAGCGGTCCTCGAGGATGCAATTTTCCCATGTAAAAGGTCGTAGGGCTGTGGCTGTGCCAAGCAATGGCTAAACGTCGTTTCAGCATCTTCAACAGGAGCTCATTCTCCTTCAAGCATCAAACATGCCACGGTTCGTGAGCCTTGATCAGGCTTGCTGTGCTGAGGATATGGAGGGCGAAGGGGCGACGAGTTGTTGCAGGGAAAGGGCTGATATGTCCGGGGGTCCGCTGGGTCGGTGCAGGATCGATATCCCTGTCCAGTTGGCGGCGCTGATCTCGATGACTAGATGATGCAGCCCTAAAATACCTGCATCAGCGCCGAAGCATGACTCCGAGTCTTGCTCTCAGCCTGCGTCAACAATTGCATTACAAAGCGCCCTGTTCATGATCCAACCCTACATACACTACCATCACCGGTAATGGGCGATTCATCATATTTCCCTCCCAGCAGCAGCTGCGTCCCTAATGGACTTCGACGAGGAACCCTTCGTCGTCAACCGAGCAGACAGCTTCCCTCGAGACAGAGCCTACCCTTCGCGCTCGACACATTCGCAAATACCAAAACGGCCAACGGATGACTCGCTATACAATGACAGGCGCCCACACCGCCGAGACACAGGCGACTTCGAACCTCGAAGGCGTCTCCGATATACCATACCATTGCGACACCAGAGCAATGCCGTCGGAGATGAGGAGAAAGGTTACTCTGAAAAAAGTCCATACGGCCGAGGGTTTTCTACACCGCTTGGTATAGATCGGGAGACCTCGAGGGATCCAGCGACCTCTCCAGCGCCAGAGTTTTTAGAGATCATATCTACAAAATGGGTCCCTGATGATGAAGGTCGAGAAATCGTCACACTGACGGTGAAGGACGAAGGAGGGAACAAAAAGCAAGAAGAAATGCGTTGCGAAAGCCGCTGGAAGCATATCCGAAGCGACGCCATGACATTGAGACAATTTTACCACGAAGTGATGCGAACCCCTGGTCTTGGCGACGACGATCTTGCCTTGGTCGCGCGTCTTTTAAACAAGGTCAGGAATACCTCGGAGAAGAAATTCGTGCATGGGCGGTACCTCAAGCCGATCACGTTGGTGTACGAGGGCGAAGACCCTGACCTCTCTACTTCTCACCGTCCGGAAGAGAAGCACTTTCGGAAGACTGCGACCTTTGTTAGCCTTCCCGTCTTTGAAATTTCTTGTCCCAAACGTCACGTGTCAACCAAAGAATTCGAGGGCCATCCTGTACGTGCGCTGTTGCAGTCACGCTACCGGCTTGAATCGACCAAAAGGCGTGACAAGGAGCAGGTGATCACCAAGACCACGTCCATAAGAGACCAGTTGGCACAGGAAAACCACGTAGTACATGTCCCTCAGATATGGGCACTAATGATCAACAATTATACCATCATCACGTGCGCGGCTCTAGATGCCTCTGTTTTACGTA
Organism: Parmelia sp. 050094; assembly: GCA_018257885.1. Classification (NCBI taxonomy): domain Eukaryota; kingdom Fungi; phylum Ascomycota; class Lecanoromycetes; order Lecanorales; family Parmeliaceae; genus Parmelia; species Parmelia sp. 050094. Next base: position 3,316 of record JAEUBB010000141.1, on the reverse strand, counting down.
GCGACACCATCAAGCTCATGTCTTACACAGCTGCCCAGTCAGACGAAGCAACATGGTCGGTGCATTTTACCGACGCTCGAGGCAAGGATTTTTACTTGCCTCTACGATTTTGCAAAACTTGGTTTGATCTTGTGAGGCAGATCACTGACCATTGTCTTCACGATGACTACAGCTTCATAAGAGACCAACTACTCAAAGACGGGCCAGTCTACCAACTCGTCGATGCCAGAGATGGGAGTCTCGTGAACGCGGACAAGTGGTCGAAGCTTATTGAGGAGACGAAAACCGAGGTCATACATTTAAGGCTTGTGGATAACGAGAGCGTCTCTAGTCGGTTGTTAGTCACTTACTGCGATGATGAAGGCAACGAGGTTGCCATAGATTCAGACAACAGCTCCGACACTTCATCAATTTTCAGCTCGGATGATGAAAGTGACACCAGTGAGACCTCAGTCTCAAGCGGCATGAGCTCCAGTGACATGTCGCGTGCCATTGGTCGTTTACGCAGCCTACAGACCAAGCTTCGGGATGCGGAGGGTAGAGGAGATGCTAAAAGGGTGGAGGAGTTGAAAGAGCACAGGATACCTGCTTTGGAAGAGAAAATATTGGAATTGACGGCCGAGGGTCTAGATCTGGACAGATCCGTCAAGGACGAGACCCGAAGAAGCTCCAGGATCATCATTCCGGGATCATACGGTTACCCGCCTCGATCAGGTCATGCAGTCGACCATGATTCTCCGTTGAGCCCAACAGAGAGGTATCGGGCAAGGCTCGGATCGAGATCACGGTCTACATCTAGGCCGCGATTAGCCAAGAGAGGCACCTCGTTCTCGGGCTCCGCCTACGATTTATCAATCAAAGAGCCATCAGCTCGGGGCCGCGCGACTCAGCCATGGGTCGTTCATGATAGAACCCACAGTAATTCTCCAAGTCGATATTTTAGAAATGTTGTATACGATGACGTCCCCCGCACCCTACCTCATCTACGAACCCACATTCCAAAGACCCAGTCCTTCCCTAGAACCTCGACTTGGCCTAGCCATTCCAGCTCGCGCTGGGATATGCTGAGATCACGCGTACGTGATAGGCAACTACCTGGTCTTCGAAACAGTCCGATATCTCCCATGACGGACAGCAACGACATTTACTACCGGCCATCAGAAAAACAGTTGGCGCGATCTTACTGGGATCTGGTCAGGTCCTCGGTCCTTGAAGGCGGTATCCATAAGCTTCGCGAAGCGGAAGGTGCGAAGAACGATAAACAGTCTACTAATCGAGCTAGATCTAGCAATGCAACGACGGCTGATAAGCTAAGAAGAGGCCTAAGTAGTATTCGAAAGCTGTCTGATGTTCCTGACGCCTCGCCAATTGGCCCATCCACTATATCACCTACCACGACGGATCCACCTGCTAGCTTCGTACCGCCAGAAGCTCAGAACGTTCCCGCCAAAGGCGTTGCGGGCCTTCATCAGGGTGAAAATGACCCGGTAAAGCCGAAGAAGGTCTTATTTTCAAAAGATAACCTTGGGGGCAAACCGAAGCTGAAGAGATTGATGAAACTTGCACAGGAGGCTACGGCGTTACCCAAAATAGCGACATCGCCGGCTGCGCTGGATATTTCGTCCCCTGTATCAGCTCACCCAGCGACGGACCTTCCAATCTTTCTATGGTCAACAGATCATAAGCAATCCGAGAGCGGCTATCTGGCAAACAAACCAGGGCGGCTGCCAACTGTAGTTGAAGCGCCTACTCCCATTTCTCCTACCACCAAGATAATTCAGGAATCCAAGAAAGTAACTCATACGTCAAAAACAGAAGAATTGATCTTGCATGCGGTTTTGGCCGAAGTCCACCTTGCTCTCAAGAAACCCAAAAGAGGAACGCCCGAATACGCCGCACTTTATGAGAAGACGACGGAGAAGACTTATGCAGATGTTGTATCTTCGGTGAATACTTTTAGAAATACTAAAATTAATGCGACTGGCTCAGCCTCTACGGAGGACGTAAATAAAGCGGTCAGCAATTCAAGACGTGCGTCATTGGCTTTCGCTGGTATAACGCGGCGTCAAACAGAGTCGAGCCGTTCAGTCGCAAGCTCTTCGGGTCAGGATGACCCAGGGGTAGTCAAGGTGGAGATCTTCGATCTAGCCAGAACAATCCTGCTTGCATTTGTCCCTAAAGAATATGAAGCTCCTGTGATCTTTAAGTACTGGGGAGCTCTGCACAGTTTGCTAACAAAGGTAGGCCTCCAACTTTCGTCGTACATCCATGCGCTAATCTCCCTCAGGATGAGGCTGTCTTACCATATGTCCGCTTACGTCTCTCAGACATCTGCAACTTGATCCACAGTATACAAATGGGCGTACGTGCCGAGGATGGAAGCAAGCAGCAACGATACCAAATTCCTCGAGCTCTTCCGGCAGCATTCCAGCATCTCGTCTTACTGCTCGTTGTCATAAGTAGTATTTCGATTTGGAGCGAACACTCGTGGACCAAGATGCGTTCCGCATTCGACGACTGTGAAGGTCTTCTCGTAGAGGGCAGGAAGCAGTTGCTTCTAATGATACACACAGACGATTATCGTGACTCGTCGGGCTTTCAAGCTGTCGACTCGGAAGCGTTACTGTCTCTCATCCTGGCGAACCTCATCTCTTCCATGTCCTTGAACGGCGACTTCCATCTGACCGAAGTATATGCCGAGTACACGACCAAGATACAAGGCATCGTCAGAGACTCCGCCAGCGTAAAGGTATGTCGGCTCCACCGCCCGCCGGGCCAAGACCCCCACTAACCGCCCGCAGGTCTACGACGACATCAAACTCCTCCGCGAGGAACTCGACATTATCAAAAATACCCTCACGCAGCAGGAAAACACGCTCCGCGAGTTCAAATCCACCGTCGCCATCAGCTACGGCGTCGCCTCCCTCTCCGTCTCCGTCCTCGACCGCCTCCTCGAATCCATCACCCAGCGCATCGACGACTTTGACGAACTCGAAGCCCAGGCCGAGACGGCGCGCTTCCTGGCCGCGCAGTCGATATCTTTGAAGGCGGAATCGAATAATAAGGCTATCATTGTCTTCACGGTCGTCACGATTGTGTTTCTGCCGCTGTCGTTTGTGACGAGTTATTTGGGGATGAATACGAGCGATTTGAGGGATATGAAGAGCGGGCAGAGGCTGTTTTGGGCGATTGGGACGCCGGTTGCTATTGTGGTGTTGAGTGCGGCGGTCGTGGCGGCGTTTTATGGGACGTTGACGCAGAGGGTGCTGGGGAGGGGGTGGAGGGGGAGGGAGAAGGAGAAGGGGGAGTGAGGGGG
>JAEUBB010000140.1:73484-84096 GCA_018257885.1 Parmelia sp. 050094 | reverse complement strand
ATTTTATTTTATTATATATAGACTAAATCTAGAACTATAATATATTTATATATTTATTAATAAATTTATTAAAGTATATTATACTTATTAAAGGTACTTATTAAAGTATATATTAAAGTAAAAAGAAATTATTACTTATATTTAAATTTAACTAGATTTAATTAAATTTTCTTAATAATTAATAATTTAAATCTAATTTTTATAAATTTAACTTATAAATCTATACTTATAAGAATTATATTATATTTAAATTCTATCTTTTATTTAATAGAATTACTATTACTTTTTAATAATTTTAAATTTATTAAAACTCTATTTAACTTTATATATATATTTATTAAGTTTTATAAGTTAAAAATAAGATAAGAGTAATATCTTCTTATATTTAAAATACTTAAAAATATTAAATAATAAAAAGTTTAAAATCTTTATATAATATAACTTATTACTTCTTTAGACTTATATAATAACTAACTTATATTTCTCTTATAATATATTTATAATACTTTTTATTTAACTTTTAAAGTTATTTTATTTACTTTTAAAAATTATTTCTATATTTATTTCTAAATTATAGAGTAGCTATTTAATAATAGTCTTCTAATTCTTAAAATTCTAAAAAGTACTTAATTCTCTAAAGAGCTAAATATTAATTAGATCTTCTAGCTCTTAAATCTATAAGTCGCTCTCTAATTAAATCTTTAGTTAATTAATATTTATTATATTTTATAAAAGACGCTAAGCTATCTAAAGTCTTTTATTATCTTTTAAGTTCTATATAATTCTAATTATCTATTTCTAATTCTCGCTAAAGGCGGCTATATACTAGTTAGTCTTTTATAAAGAGATTTAGATCTTAATTCTATTTTAAGTACTCTATACTAATTCTTTATTAGCCTTATAAAAAATAAATAAATAATTTAGATTATATTATAAAATAATAAATAGCCGCTAAGCGAAATATTTATATATATAATTAAGAAATATCTACGCGAACCCCGTAAATACTTCTTATATTACGATTATATATAGAGCTTAAGTAAGTATACGAAAGATTACTATATTCTATATATACTTAAGAAGATTAAGATTATTAAATAAAAGTAATTCTTAAATATAATTTAGCTAAAGCTTAAATTGCTAATATTAATAGAAGATCGATATCTTTTACTTACTTAATTAAAAACCTTAAGTACTAATAACGCGAGGCGGCTTCTTAATTACGCGATAAATTATATTCTCGTAAAGACCGTAATAGCTAGTAACTTAGATAAATATAAGATAATATAATAATCGCTAATAAACCTCTATTTTACTCTAATAAAGCTAATTATTCTCGCGCGCCCTCGCGACTAAGATCTCGAAGACGTACTCGATATAGAACTATAAAATAAGATTAACTTTAAGCTTAAAAATCTTCTTATAAGTATTAATAGCGATATATTATTATTAAAAGATAGTACTATATCGAATAAGCGCTTAATTATAGTTAGTAATATTCTTATATAGCTTCTAAAAGAGGATATAATAAATATTATACTTTATTAATATAATATTTATATAGAGAGTCTAGTAAAAGGCTTTATAAAAAATATTTCTACTTAAAAAAAGCTAATTTAATAGATTTAATTAAAAAAGAAGTAGAATCTTCTATTATAGCTAATCTACTTAAAGTTAAATAATACTAAACTATAATATAGCTTATTTAAAGTCTAACTTTATAAAATTATATTAATTAATCTTAAACTACGCGGAGTTATTTAAATTAATATTATTAAAAATCTTAACTACCGCGACTATATAGTATTTTTAATACTCTTAATTCTTTATCTTCTTTTATATTAACTCTAGTCGCTAGAAGAGCGCCTTCCTCTTTAAGATTAATATAATAATATAATAATAAATATTAATAATAACTCTATACTACTACTATTAAGCGTTATTAGCGATAGTACGATTATAAGATCTATAATAAGCCCGAGTAATTAATATCTTTAGATATAATAGCTACTAATTTAGATACTTTAAGATAAACTAATTAACCTCTTTAATAAAAAGTATCTAATAGATATAATAATTACTATTAATAAATATAGCGATAGCAGTATTAGTTAATAAAGATAGTATATTATTATTTATAAATAATATAATAGCGCCTATACCTACCACTAAAAATAATAAGTAAATATTATTTATAAATAATACCTCTCTACTAAGAGTAGAAGTATAAAGAAAGCGAATATTATTTATAAATAATATTATACTACTAAAAGTCGATATATAGTATAGAAAAACGTTATTCGTAAACGATATTAAGTAACTATTAACTAAAGAGTAAATAAGAGTAGATACGCTAGCGCTTAAAATAATAATAAAATAATCTTAATCGCTAAAGTAAATATAAGCGAATAGAGTTTAGAAGATATAATATTTAAATTAAATATTATAAAAAGCCTTAATCTAAATAAGATTAAATAAGATAATCTTAATAATATCTTTAAAAGTAATAGCGATCCTCTACTTATAAATCTCTAGCGTATAAATAATATTTATTCTCTTAAGAGACGCTTTATAAATATCGACCGCGCTAGCTCTATATTAATTTATATTAAAATACTTATTAATATAGAATTAGCTAAAGTTGATATCTTTATATACTTTAATATTAAAAATAGAGTAGCTCTTTAAGATATAGATAAATAACTTATAATTAATATTATATATCTTATTATAGACGAGATACCCTTCGCGTTAAAGAAGATTATTAAGAAGTAGAATAATAAAAATAATATTAATATTCTACGCGAGTATAAAGAAATAACGCGAGGCGATTAAATAGCGTATTTATTAGTAAAGATTAATAAAGCTATAGGTCTATTTCTTAAGATAGAGAATCTTATAGAGTAAGATTACTCTATTTATAATTAAAATATTCTTTATCTTAAGATTTAATTATAAATTACTAAGATAGAGATAATTAATATTTTTATTAAAAATATAATAGAACTTTATAAGCTTAAGAAAGTTCTACTATATATAAATAAAGCTAATTTACTAAAACTATAGCTTAAGATTATAGATCTAGATAATTAATACTAAATACTAAAAGTAGAGATAAATATCGCTTTAATACTATATACTCTCTTAAAATACCGCGAGATAATAAGCGAGTAGAGTATAGATAATATTAATAAATTAATTAATTTTTTTAATCTAGATTTTATCTTTAATATATATCTTTCTATTAATATTAGCGAAGCTAAGAGATTAATATTAATAAATATAATAACTATATACCTCAATAATAGTAAGGTAAATAATATTATTAATTTAATACTCTTACTACTTATTATTAAGATAGATAGTAATATTTAGAGAATAATAAAAAAATAATATATAGATAAAGATATTTAGTTTATTATTCTTAACGCTATATTCTAAATAAAGCTATATCTTCTTATATAACTAAATCCCGTATAGAGTAATCTATAGATTCTAAATAATTCGCTATAAAAACGATAGTTAAAGAATTAAATAGAAGTCCTAATAATAAATAGCTAGACTCGAGATAATAAGAAATATATTATTAATATCTTAATAATACTCTAAAATAATATCTACTCGTATTTAATAAAGATATCGCTCTTTTAATTTATTAAAGTTAAGCGTAGACAGATTACTTTAATTAATAAGAAAAATATTTTAATTAATATTTTAAAAATTATTAACTATCTTATCTTACTTTAGAATCTTTAACTAATAAAAAGAATAAAAAGTATTAAGAGGTTCTTAAAGATTAATTAAGAATTAGCGATTCTAATATTTAACTATTTCGTAAAGAAAGAGAATATTATTAGAAATAATATAAAGATTATTTACTATTTTTAAAGTTAATTTCTATACTCTATAAAGAAAAATATATATTATTATTTATTATATAAGTATCGATTTTTCTAACTAGTTCTTAAGATCTTAATAATATTCTTTAATATAATAAAGACTTCGCCTTTATTATTCTCTATACTATTATCTCTAGTTATAGAGCTAATATAGCTTATTTTTTTAATTAAGTTAATATCTACTATAGTTTCTATTCCTTTAATAATATAATTTATAGATAGCGTTCTTATCCTTTAAAAGAATTAAGTCTAAATATAAAGATAAGCGTAGAGATCTTAATCTAACTTTTAGTTTAGCTCTTATTTTTATCTTTATTTTTATTTTTATTTCTACTTCTACTCTTACTTCTACTCTTACTTTTATCTTATTATAGATATACGTTAGCGAGAATAATCTTATCATATAGATATTATTACTTAAAGAGAAGTAACGACTTTTAAAGATTAACTATACTTTAGCTTTAAGAGCTAATTATTATAAGAGAAGATTTAGATCGAAGTCTTAAACTTATCTCTACTCTTAAAAAATTAATTATACTTTAACTTTAAAAACTATTTATTATAAGAAAGCGCTTAAATTAGTATCTTAAGCGCGAAACTACTCTTACTTTAAAATTATATAGAGAGAATAAGAGTAATTAATAATAAAAGAATAATAAGATATAGATTATTATTATCTAAGATATTCTTAATACTAATTATAATCTATTAATTAATAGGGGAGCTAAGTTATATTAATAATAATAACGACGCTCGCGATCTTAGTAACGCTAAGTAGTTAACGTAATTCTAATTATTTAAGATATCGATAGCTTAATTATTTAATATCTTAACTTAAAAAGCTAGAGAAGTCTTTAAAAATAATTAACTATATATTCTATTATTAATAATATTAATAAGGTAATAGAGGTTAAAAGAAGATTAGTTATATATAGACTCTATAAGCTATCTAAGCGAAGAGAGCGTATATAATAGTAAGAAGATAACGATATAAGTTATCTTATCTTTAGCTTACAGTTAAGTTATTATTTTATAAGTAATAGCTTTCTTCTCTTCGATAATCTAAATACTATAAGAGAGTATAATATAGATAGAGTAAATAATTCGCTAAAAAAAAGATAAAAAGAATTAAAAAAAATATTAAATATAAATAATTCTATTCTCTTAATAATAATATAAAAAGAAATTAGTAGAATATAGTTATAGATTAATATTATAATTTATAGCTAATCTTCTATATTATATATAGATTCGCTTAGACTTTTTAGCCTAGATATTAAGTAATCTAATACTCTAATATATTAGCGCGGAGAATACGCTTAGTTATTAATTTATCTTTTCTAAAGAAATATTATTCGCGGATAATAAATAATAAGTAATAAAGAATTATTATCCGTAAATAATATATAATTAATAATAGAGTAATTATTATCTATAAATAATATTTATTTAATATAAATTAACTACTAACGAGTTATAATAGAATATATAGGAATATCGATCTTTTATATTAAAGTATAAGATTAAGATAATTAATAGAACGCGTATATTAATAATAGAGATAATTATTAATTTAGAATTAATAAATTATTATAGCTTATATAAAAAATAGTATTATTCTAAATTAACTATAAGCTATACCTTATAATATATATATAGATAAAGTAGATTTTTAAATTAACTAAATATATCTAATAATTAACTAAAAGACTATCTTATTCTAGCTTTTCTAATAATAGATTCTCTCTCTCTAGTTATTATAAAAAACTAACGTCTCTATTAGATAATCTAAAAAGCTAAAGTTAATTAAAGAGATAGACTAATTACTACTCTTAAGTTAAAGATCTCCTCTAAAGCGCGATATTTATAGAGTAAGATATATTCTATCTTTAAATTTAATCTATTTAAATATAAATACTATTAACGTCTATAAGTTAAGATTAATCTAAATTAACTTAATTTAAAAGAGATATTATATAATAAGAATATATAATATTATTTTAATACTTAACTTCTTTATATATTTAAGGCTAAGTTAATAATTTATAAATAATATTTAAAAATAATAATATTTATATATATAATCTATAAATAATATTCGGCTATATTAATAAATAATAAGTATTTACTTTTTAAACGAATCGTAGTTATTATTAAGAAAAGAATATATAAAATTATTAAATATATTAATTATTAAATAATATTACTATAAAGATATCTTAGCTTAACTAACTTATAAATAATATAGTAGACTATAAATTCTTAATTTTTAAAGATTAATATAATAAGATCTATATTTATAGCTTTCTAAAAGTAGCTAACGCTATAATCTTTATAAAAGTAGTAGAATCTCTTAATAATAGTAAACTTAGCGATATAAAAGCTAATCTTAATAAGATTATTACTAAGTACTATAAGATAGAGTTAGTAATAAAAGGTTATATTATAATATTTAAGCTAGATCTTATTATTAATATCTATTACTTTATATATCTTTTTTTTTATCTCTTAACGCTTCGTCCGTCTAACTCGTAAATAAGCTTAACGGCGATATAGAAAAATTATTAAAAAAGAATTCTATTTTATTTAATTCTATATCTAGACTTTATATCCGCGATAGATAATCTAGATCGTAGCTATTATTATTACTAGAAGTTATTTATTTTAACGAAATTTTTAGTAACTTTAATTATATACTAAATAGTCTTCTATCGCTCTTAAACTCTAGAAGTTAAGGAATAGATATATATATATTTATAAACTAATTCGAATTATAATTAAATTAATTATTATTAATTATTATTAAAGCTAGTAAACTTATTAATAAATATAAAATCAGTATTAAAGTCTATTCTTATTATTATTAAGAAGTTTAAGTTAGAATTAATATTATTAAAGTATTCTACTCTAAAGTCTATACTAATAGATAGTTTAGTTAAAGTTTAATTAATTAATATATTATTATTAATTACTTCTATAGTCTTATAGCTAGACGACTATAATATCTAAAAATATAAAAAATTATTAATAACTTTATTACTAACTAAACTTACTTAATAGTTATTATTATTAAGATTAATATAATTATTAATATTATAGTAGTTAAAGATTATTAATATTTAATTAAAGTTTAAGTTTTAGCTTTAATAATTTTAGACTTCTTTAAATTACTCTATTATATTTTTTTATATAAAGTTATTCTTACTATTAAACGCCTAAAAGTCGATTTAGTTATAAGTAGATATATATATATTATTAAAGAACTAATAATCTTAATATTCTTTATTAAATAGTATATTCTAAGGTTTAATATTAAAGAACTAGTTAAGATTATTAAAGAGTTATATATAATTATTAAAGAGCTAATTATTCTTTATTTTCTAATTTATAATTTTATCTTTAAAAAACTCTTTCTTATTCTTATACTCGCTTATATAGTCGTCTTTCTCTTAGACTACTTCTACTATATTAAGTTTAACTAGAGTAATAGAAAGAAATATAATAAGACTCTTCTTTTTAAAAGTCTTAATTATATTTTTATTATTAAAAAATAATTATAATACTTTAGTATTAACGCGATTCTTCTTTATATTCTTATTCTTATTATTATTATTCTTATTATTATTACTACTATAATTAATCGAGTTATCGTAAATATTTATACTCTATATACTAATTAATTATAAGCAGATACCTTTAAGCTATAAGGCTTATATTAAAAAGCTTTAATTAGTATATTTATCTCTTTATTACTATTCTTAAAGATAGAGGATAGCGATAAAATAGACTCTTAATATATATCTTTACACGCTTAGTATAAGATCCTCTATACTTATTATTAAAGTTATTATTATTTTATATCTTATTATTATTAGAATCGAAGTTAGAGTTATTAAAATCTAATAGCTTCTTACTAGTCTTTTTTATCTTTTTAAGCTTAGACTTAATAGCGCTTAGATTAATTCTCTTAATAATCTTAATAGAAGTTATCTAAATCTTAATTTTATTAAAAGTTTTATTTATAAAAATTCGCGAGCTTCCGCTACCGCGTTATAGAGAATTATAAGCTAATTTTATAAATAATCGCGCTTTCTTTTTATAAGTATAATTTAGCGTATAAGATCTAGACTCTTAATAACTTAATACCTTAAAATTTAATATTAGTATATAGTTAATATAGGCGTTATAGAAAGATAAATAAAAAATATAAATTCTTTATAAAATATCTAGATCTATATTCTTTATCTATTTAAACTTAAACTTAATAGCGCTTAAATAAAATTAACTTAAATTAAATTAGATATCTTAATTATTTTAATAGAAGTTACTTTAATCTTTAAAACCTTATAAGTTTTCACTAAAGTTTAAATTAAAGTAATATTAATTATTATTAAAGTTTTTATATAAAGAGTTAAGTAAACTATATCTCTTTAATTCTTATTTTCTTATATTTTCTATCTTATATAGAATATCTTTCTTCTTTAATAGTATAGCTAGAATAATATATTACTATATATTATTTATAGATATAATCGAACTCTTCTAAAATTAGATAGAGATAGCGATATAATTAAATAGATAGAGTAATATAATAACTTTATTAGTAATACGTATCGTATCTAAAATAACTCGAGAATATATAGAGTATACGTATTCTTATTATTTAATCTATCTTCTCTACTTCTTATAATACTTATATTATCTTCTTTACTTCTCGTAATATCTATATTATTCTATATCTTAAATCGCGATTAGAGGTAGTTTAAGTATAAAGAGAATAAAGATTTCTTATCTTTTATTACTTTTAAAATTCTATCTATAAGATTATTTTTATTCGCCTTATTAATTTTATTTCTATATACTTTCTCTATCTCGATTAGATACTTAGTAGCTTTAATTACATACTCTTAAACTTTAAGTTACTAATAAACTTTAGAGATTAAGATATAAATATATTACTAATTATTTTAAGATTACTTAAAATTAATAATTAAGACTTTATAATATTACTTTAACTTTCTATTAATATTAACTCTTAATATTATTATATTTTATAATAAATATTTTTAGTAGCGGTAGAGCTAAATAAAAGTTAGCTTAAAATAATAATAAGTAATATATTATTAATAGCTATCTTTATATTAAGATAATTTAGCTCTAAAGTTTTTTTTAAAGCTATCTTTATAAAATAATAGCGCTAGGATTTTCTTAAAAGACGCTAATTAATAGTAGCTTTATAGATAAAAAGCTTTTAAATATTATTTATAAATATTATAAGATAATTAGTCTAAAGTTTAATTAACTAAACTTTATCTTTATATTCTAATTAAAGAGATATTTATTTATATATATAGAATAGACTATAGTTCTTAATAATATATAGTTAGCGTATATAGTATAGTTATATTATAGATTACTAAAATATATTATAAATAAAAACCTTATCTATAGAATAAATAAAGATTATAACTTTAAATATAAAGCTTAAGTATTAATTAAGACTAATAAAGCTCTTATTTATATAATATAAGAATATTATATAATATTATATAATAGATTAGAAATAAATATAGTATAATAATTCTTTCTAATTTACTTCGAGATCTAACTAAGTCTAAGAAAAGAAAATAGATAGATACTATTTATAAATAATTAATTATACTAATAAAAAAGAACTAAGAAGATACTATTTATAGATAATATACTATATTAAAAAGATAGAAGTAGATAAATACTATTTATAAATAATATACTATACTAATAAAAAAGAAATAAATAGATATTATTTATAGATAATATCTATTACTAATAAACTAAATAATTAAAAGACTAATTTAAATCCTTTTTTTCTCTTTTTTAGATTATTTCTTTCTTCTAAAATCGCTATACCTCTAGTACTTATTAGTATATAGCGGATTATTATTATTATTATAATATATAATAATATTATTATTATTACTATTATTATCTTTACTTAAGTTATTAGCTATATTAAATATATTATTTATATTATCTATTATATTATCTTCTATAGATATATAAGATTTAGAATTAAAGATATCGCTATCTTATAAAGTAAGTTAATTAGATAAGCGAGAGAATTTAATAGAGTTATTAAGATTATATATTATATTAATATAGCTTAATATTATTCTACGTCTCTTATAAGTTTCTATATTTAAGAAGAGGTTAATAGACTTATACTTATTCTTTAAAAGAAACTCTTAAAATATATTACTCTTATTAATATCGCTAAAGATAGTTTTTTTAAAAAGTATAATTTAATCTTTATTATCTTTCTTATCTATAGTATCTTTCTTAGTAGTTATTTTTATAAAAGCTTTATCTTTTATAAAAGCTTTATCTTTTATAAAAGCTTTATCTTTTATAAAAACTTTATCTTTTATAAAAACTTAAGCTTAAACTTTTATAAAAGATTAGACTTAAATAAAAGTTAACTTAAATATTATTAACTTAAATAATATTCTTTATAAATTATTAAATATAACTTTTAAAAATAATTATATATTCTTCTACTACTATTACTACTTTACGCGATAAATAACCGACTTCTATAAGAAATATATACTAGATATTAGAATTAGAGTATATATAGAAGAGTTATCTATAGAAGATTTATACTTAAAAATATCTTAATTCTATAAAAATAAGTAAGATATATAAGAAAAACGAGATTTACTATATAAAAAAGT
>JAEUBB010000140.1:47924-65896 GCA_018257885.1 Parmelia sp. 050094 | reverse complement strand
AATATTAAAATTATCGAGCTAAGTAATATAAAAGTTAGTATAAGATTATCTTATAAGTCTTTACTAATATAATATAGATTAAAGATCTTATAATTCTTTTTCTATAATAATACTTTATTATACTCGATCTTCTTTTTTAAATACTTAGTATAATATTAAAGTTCGCTAAGACTAATCTTATTACTACGCTATTTAACGAGTTAGTAACTTAATAATTAATATACTCTTAATCTAAGAAATATAAATTCTATATTATAAAGAGTAAGTTAACTAATAATTACTTACTATATATTATTTATAGATAATATATTATTAGCGAATAAATATTATCTATAAATAATATATAATAATTTATTAATATTAGCGAGTAAAATATTATAAAAGATATAAACTCTATATTATCTATAAATAGTATCTAGTTAAATAAGAAGATATTAAAAATATATTCTCTATAAATAACTTATAGTATATTATTAAAAATAGAGAGATTTAATATAACTACTTAATTATACTTCGCGAATACTTTTAGTTAAAGAAGTAGTAAGTTCTATTAAATTTAACTAAAGTCTCTAAATTTATTAAGTAACGAGAATAGCTTAATAGCAATATTATAATAACTTTATAGTATATAATAATATACCTAGTAATTTATAAGCTTAATAATATTTTAAATCTATAAAAAATTCTATATTACCTCTTAGCGCATACGCGATAAGTAGTCTATAGATAATATATACTAAGTAGAAGTATTAGTAAATACGTAGAATAATATTATTATAAATAAAAATACTTAGAATAAATTATATAATAAGAACTCTAGTAATAGAGTTAATAATAATTATATATTAAAATAAATTAAGTAGTTTATTAAGTAGACTTATATTACTTATTTTATATTAAAGTAGAATAAGCGCTAAGAGAATAAACTATATTATTAATAAATTATATATATTATTAAAGTAATATATAATTTCTTACTTTAATTAAGTAATCTTAATTATCTACTTCTTCTATTAATAAGTAATAGATTTCTTCTCTATACGCGTATAGAATTCCTTTAATATTTACGTAATTATAATTACGCGTTATAAATCTACTAGTATATTTATTTTACTTCTATTTTATACTTTTTTTAAATAAGTAAGAAGGATCTAATAGAGATATAAAAAAGATTAAGTAATTAATAGAATAAATAATAAGTTCTTTAATATATATATTAACTAAGAGAGTTAAAATAGAGAATAGTACTAAATAGCGCGCTCTATAATAAAATTAATACTAATAGAAGATAATTTAAAAAGAGGCTAATCTAATAATAATAATAATAAATAATAATACTTATTAATATAGAAAATATTTATAAATAATAATACTTATTAATATAGCCGATTATAGGCTTAGAAAAAGACGTTTATAATATTACTAAAATAAGAGTCTACCGCTATAAAATCGTTAAAAGACGATATTTTAATATAAATAATTATAATAAACGCTATCTATTAATTAATATAATAATCGCGGCTCGATAAGACTTAGAAGTTAATAAAAGACTTATTTAATTAAAAACGCTACGCGGGCGAGACTTATATATTTATTAATAAGTATAATTTTATATAAGCTAATAAAATTTTAATTAAGACTTTAATTAATATTTTATATTAAGATATACTTAGCGCTTAAGTAATTATTAAAGTATAGTATAATATAATAATAATATAAAGATAATTATAAAAGAGTAGATAAAGTATTAATAACTAAAAGAGTTATATATAAATTTATTTATTTACTATTATTATTTAGAGTATAACGTTATTTATAAATAATAATTATTTATATTAGCCGATTACTTAGTATATCGATAGCTTTAAATTATAGCTAATAAATATAAATCTTTATAATAATATATAAAACTAAGAATTTTAATATCGCGCGTTATTATAAAGATCTATTATTATTAACTCTGCGAACTTTAAGTAGTTATAATCTATATTTTAAAGTATTATAATTATAGTGATATTAGCGATTAATAATAATAATCTCTATCTTATATAAATAAAGATAAATATAAAAAAACGAAAAAGACTATCTTCTTTATTAATATTCTTTTTATAATTTTATTATTCACTAGAAAAAAAATAAGTTAAAGGGGAAACAAGGTACGCCGATAGTAGCTATAAGTAAAAAAGTCTCTACTTACCTAAAATTCTTAATATTCTACTCTAATCCTAACTCTATCCGCTCTATAATACGTATATAAGAATAATTATATATATTCTAAGCTTATAGTTACTTATATTAAAATTATTATATTTAATTCTCTATTTAATATTACTTATATATAAAGTCTAGCGTTATTATACGTTATATAATAGTAAATTCGTAATTTTATATAAAAAGTAAATAAAATCTTAATAAAGTAAATAAAAAATCTTAAACTTAAGTATCTTATATAATATATAATAACGCTATAATTTATATATAAGTATAGATCTATAAATTAAATTTATAGAGTTAGAATTTAAAATACTTAATATCGGAAAATTTCTACTAAAAAAGACTAAAATAGAATTAAAATTAGATATAGATATTACTCTATCTTCTATTATAAATAATTTAACTTCTACTCTATTAAGTAACGATTTACTTTAACTCTAGCTTTAAATCTAACTATACTTTAATTACTTACTATATATTTTTTAGCTACGTTCGCTAACTATAAAGAAGAATCTACTTAATTATCTTATTTCTAATATATCTAGTTAAGCGAGTAGACTACTTTCTTAATAGATTCTCTAAGGCTATTATAAATAATTCGATCTCGCTTATAACTTAACTAATAGCTATATATAGCTAGCTATAAATAAAGATCTTAAGATAAAGATATAAATTAATCTATTATAGAGACTAGCTCTAGAACTTATTAATAATTATATTATAGACTAGTCGTACTAAGAACTAAATACGTCGAAAGAATATATATAAACTATTTAAATTAGATAGCGCTAGAGAAATATATAATATATAGTAATATTTATTATTATATTTATCTTTAAGAATATAATAATTAAGGGTCTTAGACTTAATCTACTTAACTTAAAGATATATATTATTATATAGATCGTTTTTCTACTTTAGATTTTTTAGTAATATTATTACGTAATTCGTTTTTAACTCTAAGTAATATAGTAGAAATACGACTAGTTTAAAAATATTTATTATTTTAATAAAGAGAAAAAAGCTATCTTTTTTATATATAACTTAATTATAACTACTATAGATCGTCTTAGCTCTAAAGAGCTTATTAAGAACCTAGTAATAAAACTTAGCGATATTTTTATTAAGTATATAAAGAATTATTCTAGAGATATAAAAATTAAATATTTAATAAAGATCTAAGTTAAAATAAATTACGTTAATTAATATTTTATTAAAATTATTTACTAGCTAGCTACTAGACTAATTAATAGTCTTCTTTTTTTTAATACTTATTATAGTATTATTATCTATATTTAAAAGCTTCTAAGTAAATTCTTCTATCTTAGTCTAATCTTTATTAGTTAGATTAAGATTTTAGAGCCTTATATTTTTAGTAAGAATAAGAATTTAAATATCTTTCTAAAGATATAAGATTCTTAAGATAGTTCGAGTAATATAATCTAATTTAGTACTCTTAATTACTAAAAAAACTTAATAAAAGTTATTATAAAAGTATATAACTACGTTACTAAAGAGAGTAGATATCTTATAAATATCTTAAAATATATAATTAATAATCTTAATATTATAGTAATTCTATATTAAGATTTTATCTTAAAAGATTAACTTTATCTTATAAAATAACTTAGCTAGATCGAATTCTATTAAAACTATATAGATACTTTATATAGTAACGTTTAAAAAGATCTTAAAATAAGAGTAAGCTCTATAACTACTTTAAAGAAGAATAGAAGTAATACTAGATAAAGCTATAATAATAGCGATCTTTATATTATTATATACTCGCTATAATATAGTATTTTAAAGTATAGTCTTACTAATATCTCTATAATTATTTAGAAAGAAGAGTTAGTTAATAAAATAAAAGATCGCGTTTTAAATAATATTTACTATAGTAGTTTAATTATTATTAAGACTTATTTATATCTATTATTAGCTATTAATCTAATAGCTAAGTTCTTTATAAAGAAGATAGTTTTAATCTTATATATAATACTATTTATAGTTTTAAAGAATCGCTAATAGTTTAAAGTTAATAATTAGCTAAATATTCTTAATAGAGCTACTAATATTTTTCTCTAAGCGAATTTAAATTAGATAGAGACTAAAGTTCTTAATAATAATCTACTTATTTTATATATTATTTAATAGAGAAAGAGTCTAGTACTAAGTCTAAAAAATATAAATATAATTATTAAATAAACTTAGAAGTTAAGAATTAATTAAATATTTAAAGTATATAATTTACGACGTAAGATAGTTTTAAATATAAGTAAAAAAAAGATAAAAAACGCCTAATATTAAATTCTATTATAAGTAAACGCGAATAAATAATAAAATACTATATTTAAAAAAGTCGCGATATTTTATTATAACTTTTAATAAGTAATCTTTCTATATTATAGTATATATTATTTATATCTAAAAAAAAATAATATATATATATATATATATATATCTTAATTTATACTTATTTTATAGATTAATAAAACTATCTAGTTCGTAATTTAATAAAATCGTTATAAAGAGAGCTTATAAGATAAATCTACTTTATTAAATAGTTACTTCGCCTAGAGCTTTATTCTATTTAACGTCGTTATAGAGTAATTCTTTTATAATATAGACGCTATAGAAGCTGAGACTAAGTTTACTTTTAAACGTTTATAAGTTCTTATAGAATATAGAACTCGATATATTTAATAGAAGATAGCGTAAATAAAATAACTTCTTCGCGTTAAAATAGATATAGTATATATAATTAATAGTACTTCTTTTTCTCTTATATAGCTTTGAAATCTTATAATTATTCTATTTTTTCTTTCTCTAGATATAGTTTAATATTATATTAGTATAAAAAAGATTATTTAAGACTCCGCGCTAATATTTTTAATTAAGATTAAAGAACTCTATTAATTTAATATAGCGATTAGTCTTCTATTTAAGTAAGTTAATAAGATCGCTATTATTATTAAATTAAACGCTCTATTAACTAGAAAGATAGATAGATAGCCGATTAATAGAAGAATAATATATATATAAATTAAAGTTAAAAATTCTTTAATAGATCTCTATAGACTCTATTTAGTATATATCTTAATACTCTTTAATCTCGTCTATTAGATCGTTCTCTATATTATTCTTATATATTATATAAAGGCTAACTCGATCGCTATTCTTATAGATATACTTAAAGATATATTTATACGTCTTAATATTAATATAGATCTTAATATTAATATATATATTATATTTAATTAATAGATAGAGATTAAAGAGTACTATTTAATAATTCTACTTATTATTATCTTTTAAGATTATAGTAGATTTATAATAACGATATTTAAGATAGTTAAAGTCTAGTTTAAAGATTATATAGTTATAAAACTTCTTTAAAAATTACTTATTATATTTCTTCTTTTTAAAGTTTTAGTAGATTAGAATAAAGTCTATTTAGTTAATAACGTATTAACTATAATTTCTATAGATTATATATCTAATTATAATTATATAGAGCTTAGAATATAAATGTTCTTTAAAGATTTTAATACTAATAGCGATATCTATCTTAGCGGCGCTAAAGAAACGATTCTTAAAATCTAATATAAAAAGAATATAAATATATAGAAGACCTTATTTCTAGAACTCTATAATATAAATATATATTAAAACTCGCTCTAATATAACTAAATTAGTATAGAGCTAAGATTAAATTTTAAGCGATTATAATTTTAAATATTAAAGGAGTAGAAATTTTTTTAGCGACTCTAAATAGATTTAAAATCGCTAAAAAAGATAATTATTAAATTATAGAGACTATTACTAAGTTATAAAACGATTAAAAACTATACTCTATAATTATATTTCTTATATATTACGAATAATAGAGTTAAATCGTACTAGAAATATCTATAGAACTGTCTTACTAATAAATCTTTATATACGAGACTTATAGATTTTAACTCGATTATAGAAGAAAGAGAATACTTAATCTATTATAAGATAAAGTTATTACTAAAGAAGAAAGAAGAATAAGAGTATACTAAATATTATTCTCTTTAAAAGATTCTTTTTAAGAGTATTTATCTTTAGTCTAAATATTCTAATAACTAAGTTAGACTAATTAATAAATTATTTATCTAATAGAAGATTTTCGCTAATCTTCTTCTAATTCAAGTTATAGATAAAAATAATAAAGAGGTCTAATTAATTAAATTTAATAAATAGCGCTATAGTATCTTAATAGAGCTATTTTATTACGCGTAAATCTTTTTAAAAGAAGAAAGATAGAATAATTTATTATTTATTAATCTAATTATTAATAATCGCTTCTTTAATCTAAATATTAAAAACGATCTAATATATATTAATATAAATAATAGATTAATTCTTTCTAAAGTAGTTTAGTCTATTACTTTTAATAATAATATATATATTATAAACGAAATACTATTATAGTCTATTATAATAAAGAAGGCGATTAAATTTATTTAAGTAAGTTTATATTAAATATCTATATAGTATTAGAGATCTCTTATAATTAAAGAAAATTACTTATTTATAAAAGAAAATAAGAATTACTTATATAAAGCTATCGCGACTAGTAAGTATATATCTATTTTTTTATAAAGATAGCTAGTTATTTTCTCGCCTAATAAGAAGACTATTATTTAGTAGAATATTAATATTTAGTATCTTACTATATTAGAATAATTTACTATAAAGAAAGATAAGAGGATATCGTAATAATATATAAGTAAGATATTAATAGAGTACGCTATATTTTTAATTATTATAAGCTTTAATTAATATATCTTTTATTTTAAATATATTTAGAGAATTATTTATATCGCCTTTTTAAATAATAGTTATCTTATTAAAAGTAGAATAATTATAGATATAAAAATTATAATTATAAAAATTTTTATTAAATAGTTTATAATTTTAAAGAATTTCTTTATTTACTAGCTTTTCGCTTATTAATTTAAGCGTAATAATATAAAAATTAATAAATTATAGATAATTAGTAATTTTATAATAAAGACTCTTATTAATATACTTATAGAAGTCGTATCTAAAAAAGTTAATACTAAAAGAATAATTAAAAGAAAAATATATTAATATATAATCTATTTCTAAGTATTATTTATAATATAGATTTAGCTAAAGACTTTCTTTTTACTCTTATTTAATACTAAGATTAATATATAAGTAGTTATTATACTCTATACTTTATATATATATAGAATAACGAAATAATTAGTAGTAATCTACTATAAGACTATAGAAATTATATTATTATATTAAATACTATAATAGCGAAATTCTTTATAATTAGAAGTAAGATTTATAGTTTTTAGAATTATAAAGTAGAGGATTTTATTAATAGCTTTCTTATAGAAGTTAATATATTTATTTATTCTAGTTTTAATTCTATTATAGTTTTTAATTATATTATTCTTTTTTTTATAAATTACTATTTTAGCTATATCGACTTTAGTCTTATTCTTATTATAGTATTACTCTAAGGTCTTATCTTATTATAAGATCGTATTATAAGATAGATATATTTAGTTTCTCGGATCTAAATAGTACCGCTTCAATTCTTCTAAATATAAGTATTTTATAATATAATTTTTAAGTCTCGCTAAAGACTAAGTAGCTATAAATAATATAGAAGATAATAAGTTATTAAAGAAATTTATATCTTAAAAGATAATATCTATTATATCGCGTTTAAAAATCTCTAAAGAAAGATTAAGCGTTAGCGAAGTATATAATAAAGTCGTTAATAAGAACGCGTTTAAAAAGACTTTAATACTAAACTAGAAGAAGTATAAAAATAAACTTAATAATAATAAATCTATTTAAGATCTCTTTTAAGGCCTTTTATCGCGATTAGGAGTAGAAGTAGCTAGTTATTTATCTTAATTATCTATAGAGATAGATTTATCTAGAGACGATCTAGACGCGTTAGCTAAGATCTTAAACGAGCTAAAACTTAATTATAATATCTAATATACTTAAAAACGTTTCTATAAGAAGTATCTAGAGCGAAGATATTTATATAGACGTAATAAAAAAGAAGAATTAAAAGTAGAAAAATTTAAAATAAGAATTTACTTATACTAAGAGTCTAAGTAAGTAGCTAAATAAGTAGATTCCGACTTTTAACTTAATTATAATCTATTAATATAAAGCTAAATATAGCGCTTCTTAATTTATTAGAAAGCGTATAATAAGATCTATAATTTCTAAAAGTTTTAGCTAATTATATATAAAGAAATAAAAGTTATTAAAGATATAAAAACGTTATATAAAAGATATTAATAAGAGGGCCTAAGAGATTTAGCGAGCTAAGTAAGTACGTCTTACTAAAAAGTATAATAACCCTAAAGTTATTATTAGCTATATATATAAAATTAAGATATTTTAGTAAAAACCTAAATAAGCCTTTTATATATATTAATAAGTAATATCGAATAGAGAATTAAATACGATAATTTTAACGTAAGTAACTATAAGCTTAGAATATACGTAATTATTCTTATATATATACCTGAAATCTATAATTTTTGCGACATTTCGCCTTTTTTACCTCTATTCCAAATTTTGATTTTCCTCTCCGGGGCCTGGCTAGCCCGTTCGCCAATGATTTTGCAATCAACTGTAATTAGCCGAGTGCGAGAATCAGCCAAATATCTTCGCTATATCTAGACTATTTAGACTATCAGTCCAGACCGCCCGTCCAGATGATCTGGACCGTCCGGACTGTTTGGACTGACAGTCCGGCCGGACCATTGGGAGCATTGGCTCCGTCATGGTCATGGGCATCTATTGATGGACCAATCTATCATCAGAGACCTCTTAAACTTGAAAGGAGCAGTGCGCTACGCATAATCGATACTGAAATCATACCTGCTGCAGGCGAGAACGATGATTTCGGACAAATTGTTTCTGGAAAGATTCAACTCATGTGCACTTTATTGAAGCTGAGGTACAAAACAAGCGGCCTCGCCGATGATCCCTTTAGCTTAGTTGAGGATGGGAATGCGAATCTATATCACGATGTCGGGGCATTTCAAGATGGCGAGATGCTAACCTGCATGCCAATTTATCTCTCGGAAAAACAAATTTTAGGACTCGTCCTTGAGCGGACAGTAGGACCTCGCGGGGAATATAGTCGGGTCGGAAGATATTCGATTCGTTTTCACAACACCGTGCCAGACGAGGTGTTCAGAAAGGAGATCATTGAAGCAGCCAGAAATGGAAAACTTCCGACGAGGGATCCGATCGAAAGGGACGAGAACAAATGGCCCAAAATTTCATTGCTGCTTCTCAAAGTGGTTGGATGGAGCAGAGGATCGAAGAAGATGATTATGAAATCGAAGCAGGTGTGACGAGTGACAATATTCCGCAACTTCGTATCACCTTGGTGTAAGACTCGATCTTCCAAAGCAATCGTACTATACACGCATTGAGTTTTATTCCAGGTAAGGCCGGACTCGATATTTGTTATCTTAGCATCATTGTATTCGTGCAAATCATCGACAGCTAGGCCAAAAGAAATCCGTCTTTCTCTTCTCCTTTTGTTGAAACCCCTCTCCGTCCGTTCTCATTAGGTCACATGCGATCGATCAAGCCCAGGCTCACCTCCACCTCCAGGACACCCTTCCTCGCTACATAAAACAATCGACACCCACACTTCAGATATTGCCCAATCAGCTACCTCAATCGACCACCGCGCCTAGAATCAAAAAGCCACCCGGGGTGTTACCGCCAATAACAGGTAACCCCTACTTTAAATATATATATGTTAGGTACCCAAGGGCCTAAGAAACATTTCTCATTCCTCTATATATATTCCGTCTTGTGATTATCTTCTTCTCTTCTCGTCGTTATAAATGCTCTTCGGCATTATCTTCGATCAATTTGTAAAAATCCATATCATTCTAACTAGACTCTCAAGCATAGTAATTTCCAGGAATGGGTGGGGCCACATCTCGCCGAGTGGTAAAACAGCAATGTCCAACACGCGAATGGGAGTCTACAGACTCTACGCCCCACTGCACAGGCAATAGATACGCTTCCTTGTCCTGCGGCAACGGTTGATGTCAAGCAGCACTGATAACCGAGCTACAGGTCGACACTAAGGGCATGCCGGCCGGATAATTTCTTAAGCCCATGAGTGCCGATGCAGTTACAATGGTGGCGGCAATGGTGATTGCTATGCATATACAATTAGCCATCAGTCAACTACATCAATTCTGGCTTCACTTCGGATTTGAGTAAGAGAAGATGAGAATCACGTACATATGATGATTGCGAGTGGACTCCAGCAACTGGCAGTGATTGTGCTCCTGGTATCCGGGGAGCCATCACTGTACTGACTGTCAATCCGAATAACAAATACACTTTGCGATACGGTCCAATGGAGTAGCGACATTGATGCAGTAAGTATGATGCCGTACTTTAACGGCAAAGAGATAAAGTAGGCGGACCGTTGGATCCCTTGCGGAAAGGTTACACGCAAAGTTTTCCGCACCGCTGAATATCCAGCCCACTCGTGACCAACGAGTAATGAACTGAGCAGTGCGTTGAGTGCTAGGTAGCAAATTGAGATGGCAAACTGCCAAAGGTTGGCAAAGTATATGTTGAAGTACAGTGCGCGTGTTCCCTGAAGCGTTTAGTTTAAGGTCTGTTTCGAAAGAGGGAATCGCTACAAACCGCTGCTCTTGGCAAAAAGTTGACCAAAGTGAAGACGTTCGCTCTTCCTATACCTAATCGAAATAGGGAACCAAAATCGGTAGGAGCTAGCTCGTGGTGGAGTGTATCAAGGCCAAAGTGCAGGACGACACCCGCCATTGTCAAAAGGAGTATCCATCTACCTTCCTGTCAGCATCCGGAGGTGGCATATGACAGAGTTGATATATAGAGTATATCGGAACATCTCGAGTCGACTTACGTTCCCAACGTGCTACACCACCTTCTTCGGCTTGCTGAATAGTACCATCTGAAGCTCTTCGGTTCCCATATCTTCGCGGTTGGATTTCTCCAATTCTCGGTATTGGAGACGATATCTACCTTAAAGGGAATACTCATCCCTTCGGTGCGATCGTCAGGATCTATTAGGAAAGATTGCAAAACGTCTCCAAGGATAGAGAGAGGCAGATCCGAGCGCGTAGAATCCGAGCGCGTAGTATAGCGGATGACAGTGTAGATAATACATATGCATTTGCACCAATTCATGCAACATACCACTATGACTTCGTCAGTGTCTTAGTCTAATGCGATATCGGTGCCAATAAACAAAGAAATTTTCTCACCAATCATGATTCGGAAAGAGAACATCACGCTGCAACGGCTATTTGTCTCCCGATAAGTTGCCATACAGTGATCTATCTCATACCCGTATATATTCCAATGCTGCAATGCCGCGGCTTCTGAAGATTTGTTTTTATAGCCATTCCCCGCGAGTTTCTTACAGCTAAAGGTATTAGAATTCTTGCAAAGCCATTCATAAGGCTGAAGCTCCGACATGCCCTCGTTTCCGTAAGCCAGCAGTGAATTTCCGGTGTTGTTGATGTTTGATGTTGGAACAACGAAAATGACGTCAGACCGGTCCCCAAAACCCGAAGAGTATTGGCGGAAGCAGTCGATTTTGTTGAGATTGGTAAGTGCTGTGGAGTTGGTGACGGCGGTCTTCTGCAACAGTGAGATCTGATCTGAGGTAGGCAAGGTGTAATACCCAATCGATTGGCTCAAAGGTTGCAGCACTGGCGTTCCCCTATCCCAAACTAGACCCAACACCTGCTCATGGCCACGGTTTTTTAGGGTATCCTGCGTAGCATCCAGGCTCCAGAGCGCTCCGTCGAAAAAGTTCGGTGTCACGGCTACCCCATTAAAAGAGTTGCTTGCCAGCGTAGGAAACACAGCCGAATTGTACCTTCTATGATCAGCGAATTTTGTGCCTCTTCCGCGAGTTGCACGGAAAGTATGCGACTAACATAAGATGAAGAGGCACCGATGATAAGCCAAGGATCACCCACATTACCAATCGCTCTCGACTGATATATTTCAGGTTTCGAATACTCGGGACTCCAATATCCAGCCGGTAGATGTCGCTGTGTGCCCTATCAATCTCCTTGCGTGTTGGTGCCGCTAAGAGCTGCATGCACATGTTCGAAGCGCCTAACAAGAGTGTGCTCAAAACATTGATTGCCAAGTGGATCCCCGTGCTGATACGTTCCGCTCTGGAACAATCGCCGGTGTAAAAGGCGTTGATGTCGACACCATTAGAACCCCACTTGGCTTTGAACACTATCGTGGATATCAAGTTAATTAGAAATATTATCGCAGCGGTTACAGCGCAATTTAGCAATACAACTTCTCTTTTTGAACGCCAGGTTTTGAAAGTGTTGGCACCCTTGTGCGCAGGATCGGCTTCTGGTATCCATGGGCGTAATAAATCCAAAGTTGCATAAAGAGGATGTGCTGGACTTAGAATAGCAGTGTCCAGAGATGGGGCACCTCTCTTGTCGGAGTGGAATTCCATGGGGACTTCTTGGTCAGTAGGAGAAGATGGGCTCAGACTTGAGCTTCAAATAACACCAGAATGTCAGTCTCCAAAATTACTCTCCAGCTTCATCTTCCCTAGCGGTACTGACTATGCGTGTTGCGAGTCCGATCTAAACCCTCGGATCTCGGCACTGGTGGAATGCCTCTTGTTCCACGTCGGACCCCAAGCATCGTTGACGAGTCTTTCCTCCAGTACTGATGACTGCTCGATACTGACTTTACTTTCTGCTTCAAGGTCGATTGTATGCTCGTCATCTTGATGGTTTGCGTATCTAAGAGCAAACCGTGCTCCTCGACGCATCAGTGGGACTGTGAGTTAGTGGGTCTTATTCAGGCTAGCCCATACAGCGATATATACGATGATATATATGATCCGAGAGATTCAGGAGTAAGAAAAGTAGTATTTATATAGATCTTTCTCTATTAAATAGCTCTTTATTCGATTTTATCTCTTTTAAAGTTATAGAAGCTTTTTAATATTCTTTAAATATTTTAAATCTATTTATAATTAGTTAATATAGTTAGTCTTTATTAATATCTATATTATTCTTTATTTTATCTTATATTTAATTCTATCTATATTTATATTATTATCTATTATAATTATTTATATTAGAGTCTTTAATAACGCTACTTATATTATTATAAAGTTATATACTTTTAAATCTAAGATCTTTATAATCTCTAAAATCTTTAAGATTATTAAGCTAAAGAAGAAGATCTTTATATAAATAAAGTTAATCTTACTTAAAATTATCTTATTACTACTATATTATATAATAATATTAAACTTTTAGAACTTTAATAACTTTAAAATAAAGATTTTAAATATTCTTAAAAATAGTTCTTTATTTTTAAATAAAAAAGAATAGATTAAGAATCTTAAGATCTAGCTAGTTAAGTTATAGTAGATATATAAATACCTTTATTATTATTATTATACTTTTAAGATTGAAGGTTATTATCGCTAGCGCTATTATAAGTACTTTAACTTATTTAACTTAAAGATCTTTAAATTTAATAAGAACGCTATAGCTAAAGTCTTCTTTTATTATATTAAAGATAAAAAGCTCTTTTTTAGTCTTACTACTAAATTTTATAATATTAATATTAAATATTTTAAGTAAATTCTTTATAAAATATTTTAAATAATTAATTTATTTAAGTTAATCTATATATATATCTCTCTAATATTAAATAAGATTAAGAAGATATATAAAATAATATATTTACTATAGTATTTTAATATTTATATACTTACTATTATATACTTTACGTATAAAGAAGTAAAGAACTCGCTATTTATAATTATAATTAAATATTATCTCCGTCTCTTATATCTATTTAATAAGTATTATTTTAAGTTTATTATTATCTTTTATAACGTCTTTATTATTGCGTAAATTTAGAGTAACTAAAATAACTTAATTATATAGCGAATTAATAATTTAGTTTATAATAATCTTTTTAATTAAAAGAAAGCTATTAATAATAATTTTAAATTTAATCTAGCTATAATTAGTTTTAATAGACTCTCGCTCTTTAAAAAGATATAAATATATTAAAATTTTAATAAGAATTACTATACTTATAATTTATATTAATATTTATATATTTATACTTTATATTAGTAAGATTATTTTATTTATATATACTTTAGAGCTAATAACTTAGCTACTAGTAATATAAATTAAATCTTATTAAATAATTAAAATTCTAAGTTTAAGTAACTTCTAAACTCTTTATTAATATTAATATTATTATAGTTAATTTTAAAGAACTTTCTTTATACTTTTTATAATTTAGTAATTTTTAAGCTATCTTATTAAGTTCTCTTATAAGTAAATAATTAGATTAAGTAGTTAAAGAAATATTCTAATCTTATATTTATTAATACTATTTTAACTATTATTTAAGTCGATATAAAAATCGGTTTTTAAGGCGATATTTTATTTTATTATAACTATAATTATTATTTAGTATATAAAGTATTTAATATATTAATAATAAATCTTTAGAAATAGCTTTAATATAATTATCTAATTTAGATTAATTTTTAAATTAAGTTTTAATATATCTACTTATTTTTAGATTTAATTTTAAAGTATAATAATAATTAAAAATAAATTTATAATCTCTTCTATCTTTAAAGCTAGTTAATTAATAATAGTATATATAAGAACTAGAGTACTCTAGAATACGCTATATATAATAATATTATTAAAGTACTATTATATTAAGAAGTAAATATCTAGTTCGTTAAACGCGATTTAAAAGATATCTTTAAATATATATTTATTATATTATTAAATTAATAGTTACTTAATTTTTATTATAATAAATAATATTAAAAGAAACGCTATTTATTTTTTAATTTATATATAACTTTATTTATATTTAATATTTTTATAAAAATCTTAAATTAGATTTTTATTATTATTTTATAATAAATCTTTATATTATACTATTTAGATAATTTCTTCACTATTTTCTTATTTAATAATAATATTATAGTATATATTAGATAGTTTAATTAGCTATATAATAAGTTAAAACTTTATATTAATTATAATAAGAATATTATAAATACTTTAATCGATTTTCTAGATATTAAATTTAATAGTATCTTAATATAAGCGAGACTTCTTTTAAATAAGTTAATTAAGATAAGAAAGATCGTTAAAAATCTTTTAAATAGATTATTTATTTTATAATAAAAGCTTAAGTTAGTAGTTAAATCTTTATTATTTATAACTAAGATTATTATTTTAAAAAAAGTCTTTCTTTACTAACTTTATAATATTAATAATAGGTTAGCGATAATTAAATATATTATTTATAATATAAGAATTAACTTATAATAGTAAAATATTTTTTTAGCTTAATAGAATAATTTATAGCTACTTTAATATATTAATAATTAAGATATATAGTATATCTAAATAAATATCTTTAGAAAACTTAATATAGATAGCTATATTTTTTATAATTTTAATAATCTTTAAACTATTTATCTTAATAATATCTTTAGTATTAAAATATTAATATATTATTATATAAAGAATATTTAATTTAAAGAGATAAAGATTATTCTATATATAATTTAGTAATAGCTTTTTTAATTATAATATTTAAAGTTAATTCTTTATTATTATAATAAAATAATAATATCTATATTTAAAATTTATATAAATTCTTTATTTAAAGATCTATAATAGCTCTATTATATAATATAGCTATATTATTAGTATTAAATAATATTATTCTAATCTTTATATAGATTCTAATTAAGATTAACTAGCTAGCTAATAATCTTTTATACTTTTAATTTAAAAAAATTATTAATAGATATATATAATTAAGAAATCTTCTTATTATTTTATAAAGTTAAAGAGAGACTTATTTAAGTTCTAATATAATTAGATTATATTATTATAAGAGATTATATAACTTCTCTAATAAAGCTTAGCTATTAAGATAAGATAAATATATATTATAATTATAAAGTTATATATATTTTATTACGCGCTTTATAGAATAGTATTATCTTTTTCTATTATAATATATATACTTACTAGTTAGCTAATAAGTCTAAGTAATTATTATTTAAAGACTAAAACTATAAAGTTCTATCTTATTAATCTTAGATTAATATATATAAATATAGATTTTAATAATCTATTAATCTTTTATTATTCTTAATTAGAATATATTATTATAGATAATTAATATCTATATAATAAGATTAATATTTAAAAGAGATATTTAATTATTAAAGATCTACTTTTAAAAATTCTTTAATATTTAAATTAATAGATTTACGCTAGTATTACGCTATATATAGTCT
This sequence comes from Parmelia sp. 050094, assembly GCA_018257885.1. Classification (NCBI taxonomy): domain Eukaryota; kingdom Fungi; phylum Ascomycota; class Lecanoromycetes; order Lecanorales; family Parmeliaceae; genus Parmelia; species Parmelia sp. 050094. The sequence goes on along the minus strand of JAEUBB010000140.1, from coordinate 49,257 downwards.
TTTACCTCGCCTTTATAGTCTTTTTATAAGTAGATAAGTTTATATATATAATTAAAGATCTTTAATAGAAGAATTTTAATAAATAGTTTTTAATTTATTACTCTATAAGACTATTTTATAATTATCTTAAACTTATATTATTAGTATTTAAAATAAATTCTTTTAAATAAGATATTATACTAATTATTATCGCTATTAATAATAATATATATATAATTAAGATTATAAAGTATCTCTTTTTATAAGAAGCTTTATTAAATAACTCGCTATTCTAGTTAAATAGAGTTATCTTTATAAAAAAAAATATTATTAATAAATTCTATTATATTTTAATCTTACTACGTATTCTAAATTATTATTTAAAGTACTTTTTTTAAAAAGATATTACTATCTTTATATATAATATTAGTCTTAATATAGAGAAGATTTAATTATTAAAATAATAAAAATTTAACTTTTATTATCTTTATATTATTACTTATTCTATATATATCTTAATAATATTATATAGATACTAGTAGCTTTATATTTAATAATATTAATATTAATAATTTCTTTTTACGCTTAAGATTATTAAAAGATTATTATAATATTTTCTTCTATTTTTATAATTATTTTAAATACTTTAGAAGTCTTTTTTAGCGTTAAAAAGTCTTTTTTAAATACTTATTATCTTAAAAAGATTATTATTCTAGTATTAAATTTATTTAAGTATTTATCTATATAGCTACTATATCTTTATATTATAATTTAAGTATAGCTTTATTTTTTAAGCGAATAAGAATACTAAATATATTAGTAGAATTATAAATTAATAGATTTTATTTAAACTAGTTTATATAATAATATATATAATAATATATATAATTTAAAAGATTTAAAAGTAAGAAAAGTAATATTTATATAAATCTTTCTCTATTAAATAGCTTTTTATTTAATTTTATTTTTTTTAAAGTTATAGAAGCTTTTCTTATTCTTTTATATTTATATATAGCCTTATTTTTACTTTAAATCTATATCGTCTAGATATAGAAGTCTTTTTTAGTATTAAAGAGTCTCTTTTAAATACTTATTACTCTAGAAAGGCTATTGCTTTAATATTAGACCCGTCTAAGTATTTATCTACGTAGCTACTGTGCCTCTGTGTCATAATTTAAGTATGGCTTCATTTTCTAAGCGAATAAGAACACTAATTTCTTGATTCTGCTAGGTCCAGTCGTCCTGATAATCTCAGCGACATAGCAAAATTCTTGAAGCAGGTACGATAGACAGTTCTAAAGATGGCAAAGGAGGAAAGAATGGGTTCTGAAATCAGAAAAAAATGGGGCTGCAG